>JAPDOI010001724.1:0-149071 GCA_029168955.1 Aplectana chamaeleonis
AGGTTCAAACTGATTTTCACCCCGAAGATACCCGATATCTAAACGACAGGATTTAGCCTCCACGCAGGGGATTTCCTCCCCTAAGCGACAGTGCAGCTGCAGGCTGCACTGTCCAAATAGGGATTCAAACTGATTTTCACCCCGAGGTACCCGATACACGACAGATTTAGCCTCCACGCAGGGGATTTTCCTCCCCTAAGCGATTGCAGTGCCCGGCCAGGCTGCACTGGGTCCAAATAGGGTTCAAACTGATTTTCACCCCGAGGTACCCGATACACTCGACAGATTTAGCTCTCCACGGGCAGGATTTCTCCCTAAGCGACGGTTCAGCCGTACAAGGCTGCACCTGAATCCAAATAGGGTTCAAACTGATTTTCACCCCCGAAGGTACCCGATACACGACAGATTTTAGCCTCCAGCAGCTCACGGAGAATTTCCTCCCCTAAGCGACGGTGCAGTACCGCAGCTGCTGCACTGTCCCAAATAGGGTTCAAACTGATTTTCACCCCCGAGGCAAGGTACCCGATACACGACAGATTTAGCCTCTACGCAGGGGATTTCCTCCTAAGCGACTGTGGATTTGCGTTTTGTGCTGCACTGTCCAAATAGGGTTCAAACTGATTTTTCACCCTCGAGGCACCCGATACACGACAGATTTAGCCTCCACGAGGGGATTTCCTCCCTAAGCGACATTTGCAGCCTGCAGGCTGCACCGTCCAAATCAGGGTTCAAAACTGATTTTCACCCCGAAGTGCCCGATACACGACAGATTTGGCCTCCACGCAGGGGATTTCCTCCCTAAGCGACGGTGCAGCCTGCAGGCTGCACTGTCCAAATCAGGGTTCAAACTGATTTTCACCCCCGAGGTACCCGATACACGACAGATTTAGCTCCACGGAGGGGATTTCCTCCCCTAAGCGACGGTGCAGCCGCAGGCTGCAATCCGTCCAAGCATAGGGTTCACAAACTGATTTTCCACCCCGAGTTACCCGGGATACACGACAGATTTAGGGGTCCTCCACGCAGGGGATTTCCTCCCAAGCGACGGAAAAAGGGCCGGGCAGGCTGCACCTTCCAAATAAAGGGTTCAAACTGATTTTCACCCCCCGAAGTACCCGATACACGACAGATTTAGCCTCCACGCAGGGGATTTCCTTCCTCTAAGCGACTGGTGCAGCCGCATTTGCTGCACCGTCCAAATAGGGTTCAAACTGATTTTCAACCCCCCGAGGTAACCCGCTGATACACGACAGATTAGCCTCCACGGAGAGTTTCTCCTGGCGCAGGTGACCTGAAATACAAAGTAAATAAGTTCAAACTGATTTTCACCCCCGAGTTACCCATTCATTAGTTTGAGGTACGCAGGGGATTTCCTCCCTAAGCGACGAGTGCGGCCGCAGGCTGCACTGTCAACAAATCTAGGGTTCAAACCGATTTTCACCCCCGGAGGTACCCGATACACGACAGATTTAGCCTCCACGCAGGGATTTCGCCTCCTAGCGTGACGGTGCAGCCGCAGGCTGCACTGTCCAAATAGGGTTCAAACTGATTTCAACCCCGAGGCAATACCCGATACACGACAGATTTAGTCCCACGCAGGAAGGATTTCTCCCTAAGCGACGGTGCAGCCGCAGGCTGCATCCGTCCAAATAGGGTTCAAACTGATTTTCACCCCCGAGGTACCCGATAAGGCACGACAGATTTAGCTCCACGCAGGGGATTTCTCCCCTAACGGCGATTTGCAGCTGCAGGCTGCACTGTCCAAATAGGAGTTCAAACTGATTTTCACCCCGAGGTACCCGATACACGACAGATTTAGCTTCTTCCACGCAGGGGATTTCCTTCCCTAGCGACGGTGCAGCCGCAGGCTGCACTGTCCAAATAGGGTTCAAACTGATTTTCACCCCGAGTTACCCGATACACGACAGATTTAGTCTCCACGCAGAAGATTTCCTCTCCTGGCGACGGTGCAGCCGCAGGCTGCACCGTCCAAATAGGGTTCTAAACTGATTTTCACCCCGAGGTACCCGATACACGACAGATTTAGCCTCCACGGGAGGGGATTTCTCCCTAAGCGACGGTGCAGCCGCAGGCTGCACCGTCCAAATAGGGTTCAAACTGATTTTCACCCCGAGGTACCCGATACACGACAGATTTAGCTTCCACGCAGGGGATTTCCTCCTAAGCAGCGACGGTGCAGCACGCAGGCTGCCGCCACCGTCCAAATAGGGTTCAAACTGATTTTCACCCCGAAGCAACCCGATACACGACAGATTTAGCTTTCCAACGCAGGGGATTTCCTTCCTCAACGACAGAGCAGACCTCAGCAGGCTTACTGTCCAATCAATAGGTTCAAACTGATTTTCACCCCCGAATTACCCGATATTAACGACAGATTTAGCCTCCACGGAGGGGGGGATTTCCTCCTAAAGCGACGGTGCAGCCGCAGGCTGCAAATCTGGTCCAAATAGGGTTCAAACTGATTTTCACCCCCGAAGTACCCTAGATTACACGACAGATTTAGTCCCACGCAGGTGATTTCCTCACTCAGCGACGGTGCAGCCGCAGGCTGCACCTTCCAAATAGGGTTCAAACTGATTTTCACCCCCCGATTACCCGATACACGACAGAGTTAGCCTCCACGGAGAGGATTTCCTCCTAAGACGACGCAGCAGCCGCAGGTTGCACTTTCGTCCAAATAGGGTTCAAACTGATTTTTCAACCCCCGAGGTACCTGATACACGACAGATTTAGTCCCACGCAGGGATTTCCTCCCCTAGCGACGGTGCAGCCGCAGGCTGCATAGCTCCAAATAGGGTTCAAACTGAGTTTTCACCCCCGGAGTGCACCTGGATACACGACAGATTTAGTCTCCACGCAGGGGATTTCCTTCCTAAGCGACGCAGCAGCCGCAGGTTGCACTGTCCAAATAGGGTTCAAACTGATTTTCTACCCTCGTGGAGGTACCCGGGATACACGACAGATTTAGTCCCACGCAGGGGATTTCCTCCTAAGCGACAGTTATGCAGTGCAGGTTGCACCGTCCAAATAGGAGTTCAAACTGATTTTTTTCACCCCGAGAATTACCTGATACACGACAGATTTAGTCCCACGCAGGGGATTTCCTCCTAAGCGACGGTGCAGTGCCGCAGGCTGCACTGTCCAAATAGGGTTCAAACTGATTTTCACCCCGAAATACCCGGATACACGACAGATTTAGTCCCACGGTGATTTCCTCCTAAGCGACGGTGCAGCCGCAGGCTGCCAAATCAGCGTCAGTTCAGCTGGTTTTTCACTGGTACGATGACGGTTGGTCACGCGAGATTCCTCCCCTGGCGACGAATTGCGACCATAAGGCTGCACAAATCAAATAGGGTTCAAACTGGATTTTCACACCCCCGAGGTACCCGGATACACGGCAGACGAAGTTCCACGGAGGGGATTTCCTCCCTAAGCGACATTTGCAGCCGCAGGCTGCACTGTCCAAATAGGGTTCAAACTGATTTTCACCCCGAAATACCCGATACACGACAGATTTAGCCTCCACGGAGGGGATTTCCTCCTAAGCGGCAGTTGCAGCCGCAGGCTGCACCGTCCAAATAGGGTTCAAACTGGTTTTCACCCCGAAGCAACCCGATACACGACAGATTTAGCTTCCACGCAGGGGATTTTATCCCCTTCCTTAAGCGACGGTGCAGCCGCAGTGCTGCAATAACCAAATAGGGTTCAGCTGGTTTCTGTGCCGATACACGTGGTTCAGCTTCGCGGGTTATCTCTGGCGACGTTTTGTTATTACTCATTTTTCATTAATCGTTAAACTGATTTTCACCCCGAGGTACCCGGATACACGACAGATTTAGCCTCCACGGAGGGGATTTATCCTCCTCAGCGACGGTGCAGCCGCAGGTCAGTAACTGTCCAAATAAAGTTCAAAACTGGATTTTCACCCCGAGTTACCCGATTACACGACAGATTTAGTCCCACGCAGAGGATTTCTCCCCTAAGCGACGAGTGCAGCCGCAGGCTGCACCTTCCAAATAGGGTTCAAACTGATTTTCACCCCGGAAATACCCGATACACGACAGATTTAGCCTCCACGGAGGGGATTTCCTTCCTAAGCGACGGAGAAGCCGCAGGCTGCACCGTCCAAATAGGGTTCAAACTGATTTTCAACCCCCGGGAGGTACCCGGATACACGACAGATTTAGATCCACGCAGGGGATTTCCTCCTAAGCGACGGTGCAGCCGCAGTGCTGCACTGTCCAAATAGGGTTCCAAACTGATTTTCACCCCCGAGGTACCCGATACACGCGACAGATTTAGTCTCCACGCAGGATTTCCCCTAACAGCGACGGTGCAGCCGCAGGCTGCACTGTCCAAATAATCAGGTTCAAACTGATTTTCACCCCCGAGGCAATTTTGATACACGACAGATTTAAAGTCCCACGCAGGGGATTTCCTCCCTAAGCGACGGTGCAGCCGCAGGCTGCACCGTCCAAATAGGGTTCAAACTGATTTTCACCCCGAGGTACCCGATACACGACAGATTTAGTCCCACGCAGGGGATTTCCTCCTGTGGCGACGGCGGTGCAGCCGCAGGCTGCACCGTCCAAATCACTCAGACAATGGGGTGACTGACCGGGCGAGAAATCGCGTTTCGTACCGACCGCGTGCCACTATCGTGGACTGACCGCGGGCAAAAATCGCATTTCGTGCCGAACCGCGTGCCGCTAATCATTGCGGCCGCGACCGTATTTCGTGCCGGGCGCAGCGCATTTTGCGTACTGACCGCGGAAATGAGATAGTGCACGCGGTCGATACGCCTGAGCTCAAATCGTACCAACCGCTCGCAAAATTTCATAGAGGCGTACTGACAGCGCGCATTGTTCGCATTTTCGCGCGCCCAGTAAGTACGAAATATGACTTTATCGCTGCGGTCGGTACGTGTTTGCACACGCAGTCAGTACCCAAGAGCTCACGTTCGGTACGCAACCGCCCGCGTTCAGCACCGCAAGAAAGCCGGTCGGACTGAGGTCCTTATTCCATCAGTCCGCGTCAAAATCGGCACGGATGCATGCTCGCGTTCGAGTACTTCAATCGCCCGCGTTTAGCACGCAGCAAACTGGTGAGGGAGATAGGCTTTGTCGGTGTGCGACGGTCGGTACGCAAGTGTTTGCGTTCAGTACGCAGGAAAACTGGTGAGTGAGGATCAGTTTGTCAGTCGATTCGTGCAGTCGGGACGGATGTGCTCGCGTTCAAAGTACGCAATCGCTTTGCGCGTTGAGTACGCAAGCAATTTTGTAGGCGAGGTCAGTTTTTCAGAATCCGCGCGGTAGGCACGGGATGTGTTCGCTGCGCTACAAGCGTTGCAGTGCGCAATCGTCCGCGTTCAAGTACGCAATGTCATTGGGTAGGCGAGGGTCGTTTTGTAACAGGTTGAGCTCTCCGGCACGTAATGACAGCTGCGCGATTCAGTACGCAATCGCACGCATTCTGTACGCAAGACAGAACCCGTGCGTGTGGTACATACGCAAATGCACGTGCTTAGTAAACAACCTTGGCAAATTTCGAGCGTTTGCACATTTAGCGCTACCGGTTATTCAGAGGCAGGGTATTCGTCCCTGAAAAGTTTTGACCTTGTTGTTGCGGTGAGAGAGTCAGATGAATTCATTCTCTGTGACAGCTGCGCTTTTAAAACTGAGAATCCGACGAGAACCACTGGAGAATAGAGCAACACAATTGGTTATTCACTCAATCTGACTTCCTCTATCTGTCAAGCCTATAATTCCGTTCTCTTCAAAACTAGGTTAGTGCTCGTGAACGAAACTCGTTATTCGGGAGGATTGAGCAACCAACATGGAACGGGCGCGTAGTGATCCTAATTATAGTCGGTTTTGAGCTGTTTTGTGTGTTTTTGTCCTGTGACTCTTGCCGACTTCCGGCCATAATGAGGGTAAAATACCAATCTTGAGTTATCTGCGCACCACAAAAATTTTTGAGCCATGAGGAAAATATAAATTTAAAAAAATTCTAAAAAGAAAATCGAAATCGAAAATCTAAACATTTTTCCATGTTTTTGTATGGCTTGGTCCCTCTAGTGAACGGATTTGTCGAAAGGGCCTCTGACAAACCTTTCACTTGTAAAGAAAAACCAGTTTGAATACATTGTTAAATTTGATTTGAACTTCTGCGCCAAAATAGTTTTTGGCGTTTTCTGCATTTGGAGACCTCAAGGTCACTGTCATTTCTGAAGAATTTTTGTGCCAAAATGTTCTCCATGTTGTTTGATGGTTGCATCAAAAATCAATGAAAAAAGTGTAAGATGATCGACCAGAAGTGCTAGTGCCGATCGACCCACAGCAGTCCTCAGGTGGCCATAACTTCCTTAAGATTTTTTGCACATATTTAGAGGCTCAAATTTCGTGGGTGATGTCACTCTAGCCCGAATGGCTCAATTCGTACACAAAAAATTGGAAAAGGATGCTAGCAAAGTTGATAACACGGGAGAGGCTGCTCTTGACCACAATCACGCACGATTCAAAGAAATGCTCGAATCTCCACTGGCCAGAATTGAGTATCCCTAACGAGTTCTCTTTCGTCACCCCGAAACCTATATGACCTCCTTGATCACCTCACTATCGAACACGCTAGTGGCTTGACCCCATAAACTTTTTTCTTCCTTCTTCCACCGGAGTGCCCAAAAAGTCAACTAAAATGGCGATTTCCTTCTAAATCGCAGGGCGTTTTCTTCATACATTCCAATTTCTCCTATTTCTCTCTCTCTTAAATCTTCTCCACTCTCTTCTGATTCTTTGCAACTCCAGGTCTACTTTTTTCCTCTCCTCGTTTTCATCTCTTTTAATATGATGCACTTTCCTTCGGTATAACTACTTATTTATTTATTTACCATTTTTACTTATTTATTTATTCACATTTTCGTTTGATTACTTATTTATTTATTTATTTATTTATTTATTTACTTATTTGTTAATCGATTTGAGTTTACTAAATATTTTTTTTATTTACTGTCAGTTCTCTGGGTCAGATTCCGAGGCCTCATTTTATCACTACGGTTTTTGCATCATACGGACACGGGTGTTAGTCCTGCTGGGACCGTTTTTTCCCGACACAATCACCCTTTCTCCCAGCACGATTACAATTGTGCTGCGTGCTGGAAAACAGCGACTCGTCGCACTCCGTGGAGCCGGAGATTTCATCCTGATAACGACAGTACAATCAGTTTCAAACAGCTGGCGTAGCTGTGCCATTGTTGAAAAGGGTCCACAATGCTACTCTCAACGAGAACGTTCGATCCCGCGAAGAATTCGTTGGAAATAGAACACACGAGTACTAAGCTCACAACGCGATTAACACATTGAATTTCTTATAGAAGGATAAGGAAATAGACAAAAGGAAGGAAATGCAAGAATAGAAACGGAATATTGTAAAATACATACAAGAAATGTCATCTTAGGCTGAGGAAAAGTAAGTAAAATGCCTCCCTAACACGAAAGTTTTATTTGAAAAGTGACACGCAGCAGGTATGCATTGCTCCCATTAGAATGGCGCGCATTAATGCCTAAAAGAAGCGTTCGTGATTGAGAAGGCTACTGAGTTTTTTCATCACGAAGGTGAATATCTGGACACCAATGGATTAAAAATAGGTGATTTTAACCCAGAGAAAAGACGTGTAAGCAAAGGCAAAACGATTTACCGCGGCTGACCTCCCAACGCCAAGTGATATAGTTATCATACATAATAATGAACGGCTAAGAGTTGACCAGTGACCATTTACCGTTACAAGACCACAGAATGTGCGGGACTCAGAAGAGCGCCAAGCGCCAGGGGAGGGTGTCACGGGACCCAACTGAGAGTTCGCCAGGCGCCGGGGAACGTGTGCGGACCCGACTAGGTGCTTAGCGCCGGGGAACGTGTGTTGGACCCAACTTAAAGTGTGCTGAGCGCCGGGGAAAGTGTGTGCAGGACCCAAATGTGAGCGCGCTGAGCATAAAGAATTGGGTGCGTTGGACCCCAAATGGGAGTGCGTCGAGAGCCGAGAAATGAGTGTTGGACCCAAATGGGAGTGCGCCGAGAGCCGAGAAAATGGGGTGTTTGATCTAACTGGGCGCCGAGCGCCGGGAAAAGTATATTGGGCCCAAATTTAGTGTGTGCTGAGCGCAGGGGAAAGTGTGTGCGGACCCACAACTGAGAAAGTGCGCTGAGCGCCGCGAAAGAGTGTGGGGACTCAACCGAGGGTGCGCCATGCGCGGGGGAAAGTGTGTGGATTGGACTGGTATTCGAGGAACGATAATACCTTAAGTGATGTCATTTGGCAGTGATTCGATTATTCGATGCAAATCATAATGCACGGCTGCAAATTGCGCCACAAAGCGGAGTATGTGTGCACCTTGTTTTTCATTAACATGTAAATTAACAAAACCAAACCTCTCCAGCCAGGATTGCGGCTGTGGCGATTTTGAGATAAACGCGCGGTAGGCATGAAACGGCTAGGTCATAGATTGCCGATCGCCGTAGCCAGCCTGCGAGTCGATAACCACGAAAGACATGAGATGAGGTGGGGGTGGAGCAAAACGTATTCGCCAACATCTCGCCGAGGGAAGTTCTCCGAAGGGAGACGAAAGCGGTTGATACCGCGCGCGCCAGAAGGAACAGATCAACCCATCTTTACACTGTGTAATATGGAAATTCAAAGTGCTGTTACGTGAAGTGATATCACTCACGAAAGATAAAGGTCTTCTATCGAGAAGGCGAGTATTCTCCAGCGATCCTATGAGAGAAACTCCGGCGGTCGCGAGGGAAGCCAAGGGAGCGAGAGGAGTGGCAGTGGAGCGCGCATTTTGTACGCACTGGAAATTTCGCCTCATATCCCTTCCACTTCCCGGCGAAGTTGATGGCGAATACGACCCCTGGTGTTTTTTGCAAGCTCCACCATCCATTTTTTCATACGTCTCACGACTGCATCGGCCACGGCGGGTTACGGCGAATGTATGGCGTATTGGGTTTATAATGTCAAAGATTTCCTTATTTCTTGCCATGACCGAGCCGCTCTTCTGCTTTAAGCTTCGCTGCCAGGCTCATCTAAGCAAACTAGACTTTAGATGTTGTTGATTAAAACTCCTCCAACGTTTGCCTTATTTCCAATTATTTGGGACCAGATCACTGACCTTTCGTGATGAAAACCGTTTTTTTTTCTTGTCGCAAACCCCTACATTAATGCGTTTTCGAAAGAGCGCCATTTGACTGGAAGCAATCTTACCATTTACCGCACATGCATGCGTATGCTAATAGCGGCCGTCTTCAAAGCAACGTAACGTCATTGACCGCGTGATAAAAATCGGGCCTTCGCGCGTTTGAGTGCGTACTAACCGTAGTCAAAATTACGCACAACATTTGTACCGACCGCGTGGCAATGCGGTTCCCGACAGCGTGTCCATGCGTGTCGACAGCGTGACTATGCGTACCGACCCCGTGACCAATGCGTATCAACGGCGGGACAAGACGTACTGACCGCGCCGCGCGGCGATGCGTACCTAACCCGCGATACCATTGCGTATTGACCGCGCGACAGTACGTCAATCGACCGCGTGGGAAGTGCGCGTACCAACCGCGTGACAGTGCGCACCAACACCGTGGCAATGCGCGTACCGACGGCGTGGCAAGACGTACTGACCACGTGGCAGTGCGTACCGACCGCGTAAGCAATGTCCACCGACCGCGTGCCAATGCGTACTGGATCGCGTGGCAGTGCGTACCGACCGCGTGACAATTCGTGCCGACCGCATGGCAAGACGTACCGACCGCGCCGCGATACGCGTACTGACCGCGTGGCATTCAGTACTGACCGCGTGACGAGTGCGTATCGACCGCACGAAATTTTCGTGCCGACCGCGTGCAAATCTGCGTTCCAAACGTCGCCCATCCCGCTGTCGGTACACGCAACTTCTCCGCCGTCGGTCCTCATAAATCCCATTGTTACCCCATTATCTGGAGTAGGGTTCAAACTGATTTTCACCCCGGGAGGTACCCGATACACGACAGATTTAGTCTCCACGCAGAGGATTTCTCCCTATGCGCGACGGCAGCCACGGGCTGTATCCGTCCGCTAAATAGGGTTCAAACTGGATTTTCACCCCCGAAGTACCTGATACACGACAGATTTAGCCTCCACGGACGGAGATTTCCTCCCTAAGCGACGAGTGCCGCCATGGGCTGCACCATCCAAATAGGGTTCAAACTGATTTTCACCCCGAGGCACCCGATACACGACAGATTTAAAGCCTCCACGGAGGAGATTTCACTCCCCTAAGCGACGGTGCAGCCTGCAGGTTTACTGCACTGTCCCAAATAGGGTTCAAACCTGATTTTCACCCCCGAGGTACCCGATACACGACAGATTTAGTCCCACGCAGAAGATTTCCTCCCCTAAGCTTGACGGTGCGAGCCGCAGGCTGCACCGTCCAAATAGGAGTTCAAAACTGATTTTCACCCCCGAGGTACCCGGGATACACGACAGATTTAGCCTCCACGGAGGGATTTCTCTCCCCTAAGCGACGGTGCAGTAGCCGCAGGCTGCACCGTCCAAATAAGTTCAAACTGATTTTCACCCCCGAGGTACCCGATACACGACAGATTTAGCCTCCACGGAGGGGATTTCCTCCTAAGCGACGACTTGCGTGCAGCCGCAGGCTGTACCGTCCAAATAGAGTTCAAACACTGATTTTCACCCCCGAGTTACCCGATACACGACAGATTTAGTCCCACGCAGGGGATTTCCTCCCTAAGCGACGAGTGCAGCCGCATTGCAACTGTCCAAATCAGGAGTTCAAACTGATTTTCACCCCAGAGGTACCCGATACACGACAGATTTAGCCTCCACGGAGGGGATTCTCTCCAGCGGCAGGTGCAGCCGCAGGCTGCACCGTCCAAATAGGGTTCAAACTGATTTTCACCCCGAGGTGATACCCGATACATGACAGATTTAGCCTCCGCGGAAGGGATTTCCTCCCTAAAGCGACGGTGCAGCCGCAGGCTGCATCACCGTCCAAATAGGGTTCAAACTGGTTTTCACCCCGAAGTAAACCCGATACACGAGCAGATTCAGCTTTAACGCCAGGATTTTATCCTCCTAAGCGACGGTGCGGCCATAGGCTGCACCGTCCAAATAGGGCTTCAAACTGATTTTTCACCCCCGAGGTACCCGATACATGACAGATTTAGCCTCCACGGAGGGATTTGCTCCCTAAGCGTGACGTGCATTATAGGCTGCACTGTCCAAATAGGAGTTCAAACTGATTTTCACCCCCGAGTTACCTGATACACGACAGATTTAGTCTCCACGCAGGGGATTTCTCTCCCTAAAGCGACGGGTGCGAGCCGCAGGCCAGACCTTCCAAATAGGGTTCAAACTGATTTTCACCCTCGAGGTACCCGATACACGACAGATTTAGCCTCCACGCAGTGTGATTTCCTTCCTAAGCATTTACGAGTGCAGCCGCAGGCTGCACCGTCCAAATAGGAGTTCAAACTGATTTTCAAAGCCTGAGGTACCCATGATACACGACAGATTTGGTCTCCACGCAGGAGATTTCCTCCCTAAGCGACGGTGCAGCCGCAGGCTGCACTGCAGTCCAAATAGAGGTTCAAACTGGATTTTCACCCCCAGAGCCTTGCCCGATACACGACAGATTTAGTCTCCACGCAGGGGATTTCCTCCCTAAGCGATTATGCGGTAGCCGCAGGCTTGCACCGTCCAAATAGGGTTCAAACTGATTTTCACC
Source organism: Aplectana chamaeleonis (assembly GCA_029168955.1). Classification (NCBI taxonomy): domain Eukaryota; kingdom Metazoa; phylum Nematoda; class Chromadorea; order Rhabditida; family Cosmocercidae; genus Aplectana; species Aplectana chamaeleonis. The sequence goes on from JAPDOI010001724.1 coordinate 11,799, forward strand.
CCCTGAGGTGCACCGATACACGACAGATTTAGTCCCACGCAGGGGATTTCCTCCCCCTTTAAGCGACGGGGCAGGCCGCAGGCTGCATCGTCCAAATAGGAGTTCAAACTGATTTTCAAACCCCGAGGTACCCTGATACACGACAGATTTAGCCTCCACGGAGGGGATTTTCTCCCCTAAGCGACGGAGCAGCCGCAGTGCTGCACCGCTCCAAATAGGGTTCAAACTGATTTTCAACCCCGAGGTACCCTGATACACGACAGATTTAGTCCCACGCAGGGGATTTCCTTCCCTAAGCGACGGTGCAGCCGCAGGCTGCACCGTCCAAATAAGTTCAAACTGATTTTTCACCCCCGAAGTACCCGATACACGACAGATTTACCCACGCACGGGGATTTCCCTCCCTAAAAGCGATGAGGTGCAGCCGCAGGCTGTACCTGTCCAATGAGGGGTCTCAACTGATTTTCACCCCCCGGAGTACCTGATACACGACAGATTTAGTCCCACTGTATTTCTCCCTAGTTAGACATTTGCAGCTGCAGGCTGTACTCCCAAATAGGGTTCAAACTGATTTTCACCCCCGAGGTACCCTGATACACGACAGATTTAGGTCCCACGCAGGGGATTTCCTCCTAGCGACGGTGCAGCTGCAGGCTGCACTTTTCCAAATAGGGTTCAAACTGATTTTCACCCCCTGAGGTAAATCTGATACACGACAGATTTAGTCCCACGCAGGGGATTTCCTCCTAAAGTGACGGTGCAGTAGCTGGCACAACATCCAAATAGGGTTCAAACTGATTTTCACCCCGAGGTAAATCTGGATACACGATAGATTTTAGTCCCACGCAGGGGATTTCCTCCTAAGCGACACTGAGCAGCCGCAGGCTGCACTGTCCAAATAGGCTCAAACTGATTTTCACCCCGAAGTACTTTGGATACACGACAGATTTAGCCTCCCACGCATGTGGATTTCCTCCTAAGCGACGAGTGCAGCCGCAGGCAATGCACTGGTCCAAATAGGGGTTCAAACTGATTTTCACCCTCGGGAGGTACCCGTTGATACACGAGCAAGATTTTAGCTCCAGCGGAGGGGATTTCCTCCTAAGTTATTTGCAGCCGCAGGCTGCACCGTCCAAATAGGGGGTTCAAACTGATTTTCACCCCTCGAGGTACCTCGGGATACACGACAGATTTAGTCCCACGCAGGATTTCCTCCTAGCGACTTGAGAGCCGCAGGCACGTGCACCTTCCAAATAGGTTCAAACTGATTTTCAACCCCGAAGTACCGTGGATACACGACAGATTTTAGTCTCACGCGGATTTCTCTCTAAGATTTGACGGTGCAGCCGCAGGCTGCATCTGTCCAAATAGGGTTCAAACTGATTTTCACCCCCGGGAGTGTACCCGATACACGACAGATTTAGCTTCCACGGAGGGGATTTCCTCCCTTTGCGACGGAGGCAATGCAGCCGCAGGCTGCACTGTCCCAATAGGGTTCAAACTGATTTTCACTCCCCGAGGTACCCGATTTGACAACGACATAGATTTAGTCCCACGCAGGGGATTTCCTTCCTATGCGACGGTAGCAGCCGCAGGGCTGCACTCTTCCAAATAGGGTCTCAAACTGATTTTCACCCCCGAGGTAAACTGCCGATGACACCCATTGACATGATTTAGTCTCCACGCAGGGGATTTCCTCCCTAAGCGAGACGGTGCAGCCGCAGGCTGCACTCTTTCCAAACAGGGCTTCTAAACTGATTTTCACCCCCCGGAGGCAAATCCCGATACACGACATGATTTAGCTCTCCACGGGAGTGGGATTTCCTCCCGTTAAGCGACGGTGCAGCCGCAGGCTGCAAAACTGTCCAAATAGGGTTCAAACTGATTTTCACCCCCGGGAGGTACCCGATACACGACAGATTTAGGCTCTCCACGTAGGGGATTTCTCCACCTAAGCGACGGTGCAGCCGCAGGCTGCACTGTCCAAATAGGGTTCAAACTGATTTTTACAACCCCCCGAGGTACCCGATACACTGACAGATTTTAGCCTCCACGCAGATGATTCTCTTTCATGAAGCGACGGCAGCCGCAGGCTGCACTGTCCAAAATAGGGTTCAAACTGATTTTCACCTAACTGCCGAGGTACCCCGATACTAACGACAGATTTAGCCTCCACGCAGGGGATTTCCTTCCCAATGAGCGACTTATGCAGCCGCAGGCTGCACCGTCCAAATAGGGGGTTCAAACTGATTTTCACCCCCCCTTAAAGGTAAACCCGGATACACGACAGATTTAGCCTCCACGCAGGGGATTTCCTCCTAGCGATTTGACAGGCAGCCGCAGGCTGCATCTGTCCAAATAGGGTTCAAACTGATTTTCACCCTCGAGGTACCCGATACACGACAGATTTAGTCCCATCGCAGGGATTCTCCTATGCATTGAGTGTTTTCAGCCAAAGGCCGCACCTTCCAAATAGGGGTTCCAAAACTGATTTCCACCCCCCGAAGTACCCGATACACGACAAGATTTAGTCCCACGTGCAAGGATTTCTCCCATAAGCACCGTCCAAGTAGGGTTAGCAATGATTTTTAGAGAGTTAATCAGACCTCGAAATTCACGTGATAAACAGCCGAAATCCTCTCAATGCTATTAAAAATTTTCATTCTCATTAATGAATTGCGACTCAGTTGAAGTCTTGAATTGAGTCAGGGGTCGTGAATTACAAATATAGGCGTAGCTGGGAAGCGGTGTGTGCAAAGTGCATGTACCACGCACCACGCCAACGCATTATTTGGACGGGCTATGCTGGCAATTGGTGCTGTCCGGCATTTCTCCTCCAGTCTGGCTGGAGTGGTTGGGAATCGTCGGTAGGATTGTCGGAAAAATGGACGTGGGCTGGGTTGCTTTGATGTCGCGTAGGTGGCTGGGAAGGATGGCTGGGTGCGATGGGGGGGCCGGTGTGGTTGGATTTGTCATCACTGAATCGGAACTTCTTAGACAGATTGACGTGTTATGTTGTTTTGAACAGTGCGAGCAAGTCTCCCTGGAGGAGCAGTCTTCTGTAGAATGTGCGTCCGATAAACAGCTATAACATAGACGATTCTGCTTCACGACTTGGATTCTGCTCGACGGAGTTGGGTAAACTTGGCAAACAAATGAGCTGTGATCAATTGCTTGACAAAATCGGCACATTTTCTGTCGTGCAGCACTGTCACTTGTTCCAGCCTGGAAGTGGTGTTGAGTCCGAGTTGTCTTCGATACGGCCTTATACAAATAGCTCTCTTCATGAACATTGTTTCTGAATTCCATTTGATGGAGAGTATTTTCTTTTCGGACAATGTCTGTTAATATATTGATCAATCTTGATGGAGTTAGATTGGTCTCGTTGGACGTACGATCGTAGATCTCACTTCCAACATGACGGGGTAGCTTGTTCAGCAAGATCGCTCCCAATCCATACTCTTGATCATCCTTTTCGTATGTGCAGAACTGACGTATCAATGTGAACATCTGGTCGTACAATACTTGCAAGTGCCTTCCATTCTTGTCGCATTCTGGAAGATTTGCTAGTTTTGTGACAGTAAATGGCGATTCGTGACTTTGTCATCGCAGTGTGTCTTGAGAAGATCGACCGCTATGTAGTAGTTCTCAGAAGTGATCGGGAGTCCTTGGATACACTGAAGTGTTCTTCCTCTGAGTGACGACTTCAGTAGCGAGAATTTCGTTGCGTCATCGATATTAAGCTTGTCTCCAATTAGAGTCAAGTAGCGTTCCCTAAATTCTTGGAAATCGAGTATTGATCCGCTGAATGATGGTAAGTCCATCTTGCTGAGTAGTGATACGTCGACAAAGTTTGGCATTTGGGATGATGCTGCACTAGAGAGCGGTTTAGCAGGTTCGAAATGATGGTTCATCTGATGTATTGCTGTGTTGAGGGAGGGTTGTGCGGATGATCGCCTGCAGGGAAGTATTCCTTGCCTTGATTGTGGGGTGGGTTGGTCTGATAAGGTCAGCATCTCTTGTTTCATTTGAGTGAATGGGGTGGGGTTGGTTCTTTGTCGAATGTGGAGATGTTGAACAAGTGGGATGTGGAATGAGAGGAAGCGGATGTGGAGGGCGGGATGGGAATTTGGCCTCGTCTTGACTCGTGGCGGAGTGTGCGAAGGGTAATGTTGGTGTTTTCTAGGATCGCTGCTGCTTCGTGCAGGTGGGTGTTGTAGTCTCCATATTTGTCGATGAAAGTGGTGAAAACGGCCTCCTAATTGCTGTCCAAGCGCGTTAGGGCTTGCCACTCTTGGTTGAGTTCGGTGAGCTTCTGATAATGGGTTTGAGGTCTGGTCCGTGCCAGGTGGAGGTCGTCATGATTATGGGCAGGACTTCGTCAAGAAGTTCGTTCATTTGGGTTCCTCCATCGAGGTCGAATCCGTAGTCTTCGTAGACTTCTTTGAAGGATGCAATGTTTTTCACGACCTGTTTCGCAGCTTTTCCAATTTGTCTTCGAATCTGTGCTGAATCCGTCATTCCTGTTGTCGAAATCTGGTTCTTATTAATGGAACGCAACTTGGTGGAGAACTCACTCCAGATATAACTGAAAACGAATATCCTTGATTATGCTATATATATATATATATATATATATATATATATAAATATATATATATATATATATATATATATATATATATATATATATATATATATATATATATATATATATATATATATATATATATATATATATATATATATATATATATATATATATATATATATATATATATATATATATATATATATATATATATATATATATATATATATATATATATATATATATATATATATATATATATATATATATATATATATATATATATATATATATATATATATATATATATATATATATATATATATATATATATATATATATATATATATATATATATATATATAGTATATAGGTGAGATATGTCGTGGAACGGGATACGTCGATACGTCGCATATAAGCAGGATATATGACGAGATGCGTCGTATATGGAAGTGTGAAGAGATGGCGCTGAGGCTTCTTGACGTCTTCTTGATGTTGCCGCAGGTCCTTAGTTGGCCGCGGTCGCCATGTACTGGATACCGTAGACTGCTGGACGACTCGAGTGGAGGAAGTTTATTCCAAAAGTGACCCATACAATGGTAACGGCACTCTTTCATAGGGTGCCTTGTCCTTATCCGGTATATACATATCTGTCGGATTAATCTCGTAACCGACGTCCCGTTCTCGGCTCTAATGGGACCAATCTACATAAGACTCGGGCAGTAACTTTTTTTGTGATCCTCTCAAATAAGCACTGCACAAGCCCAAGCCGGAAAACTCACCTAGTCACCTTTTTCAGAAGCACTAAGCCGAAACTGCGTTTTTTTTTGCAAATTTGACGCCCCGGCAGACGCACTCGTCGTCCCTGGTTCGGCCGAACAGGTATGCAATTGAAACTAGGCTCAGTATAGGCCACTCTAAAACCGAAGCCACCCGTCTGGATCAGGGATGTGCGACAATTCCCGTTCGCCATTTGTCGTTTGCCGGCCATTTTTGGGACTTTTTTGCCGTTTGTCGTTTGACGGAATTTTTGTTGTTTTTCCGACAAAACATTCAAAGAAAGCGCTGCCTATGCTCGCGGCCATGTAGGCACAAGAGGTGAACTGATTATCCGTTGTTCGCTAAACCGCTATCCGGGGGGTTTCAAATTATCTGTTTTCTACTTCGCCGCCTGGCCATTTCTGAACAAGATAAGGGATGAAAATCTGTTCACGATTTCACTACATGTATTCTGCCATGCAAGCGTACATTTATCGATGCGTGAGTGAAGCTTCCACGATGATTTCTGATTCCGAGTTCTCTGCAGTTACAAACTCTGAAGAAGATCTAATGGGCTCTCAATTTCGATTACCACCAGCAGCGGAGCGTTGGGCCTTGGAGAAATATAACATGTCATAAGGATGCTTTGATGAGAAAGCGACCGCTCGCTGGTGGTGGTGGACTAAACGTGCCCAAGGAGCCGTAAGCACACCTTCCCTGCATTTTATACCAATACGTATCAAACGCCCATCTATTCAGTGTGAAAACAGGGGAAAGATAGTGATAAGCATGCAAAGATTTGAGGTTTTGCGCTATTAAACCTTTAAAAACCGGCTTGGTTCTCGACCGGTGTTGTGGTAGGGCCATCACGAGCTTCGAAGCGACAGCACTGAACTAGTACTAATGAAGACTACCCTTCACGGTACACTGCTATCCCCTCAACCATCCCCTTACCACAGAGCAAGAGGAAGATTGAGAGGAAGCCACCTCACTTATCATAAATTTTTAACGGATTCTGGTGTAGCTAAAAGAAGCAGGAAGCATTCTTGCGACACACGTGGGCAGGGACTCCGAGAAAGTTTGCCGCGGCAGTGCCATTAAGGTAACGCGACCCTCGACTGTGCCGCGATAGTTCCGCGGTAGTACCGCAGCGGCTCCGTCATGATTACTGCGCCGTGGAGATTCTGTTGCGGTGTTTTGATGGTCGACAGCACTAGCGACATTCCCGCGACAGTTTCGCGGCATTTCCGTGTTAGAATCGCATTTGCTCTGCGAGGATGCATCAGCGAACCTGCGTCGACTACGATGCACTGTTTTGTGTGGTAGGACGAGATTTCGCTAGTTCAATAGCCCAAGTTCTAGGGACATCCCGTATCTACTAGGTCGACATAACCGGGCTACCCTCTGACCCTATCAGACAGAGGACGTAGGCACCTCAGGTGCGTATTTTTGTTCGTAGGCCCACCCTGTTGTATTGTTACTCGCAGTCGGTGCTATTTTTGTTAGAACGCGGCCACCGATAGTGGAGCCGCAGCGGCTCTACCGCGGAGCTGTCACGACACTCCCACTGCGACTCCGCGATAGTGCCGCTTCGGTGCCTGTAGGAGCCGAAGCGGTCTTCTCGCGAAGCCGCAGCGGCGATTTCTTTGATTTCCATAGGGTGCCACATGTCCTGTTTCTGTTCATCTGATGCCATGGCTTGCAACTAGTCCCTTGAATTGGAATCATTAGAATGTTGACATAACATGTGAAAAAAAGAAAAGAAGTAGAGCGGCACATGTGAATAACTTTTGGGTCAATTTAGAGGCACAGGACATCCAGAAAATTATTTTCAGATTTCATGTTTATCTTGGGGAGAGTCACGCGCTGATCACAGTGGTATCTCTAAAATCGCCCAAGACCCCCTTTGAACTGAGTTATAGCTCTTCAAAGATGCCTGGTTTTTGAGAGTGAAAAAATAGTGGACGAGTTGTCTCAGGCCTGTATTTCTCTTCATTTGCAATCGTTGCTCAAGAGCGAGTCAGGATAAGGAGATAGCCCAGCAATGGACTGAAGAGCGACGACTTATTGGAATTCATCCATCCATCGAGCTGCTATCGAGTCCGAAAATCTGTTAGGGGGTCGGGCCTGTGGTGGTGAGCGAAGGGGGTTGGGCCTGTGGTGGTCGCTTATATCTCGCTTATTTGGAGGAATTGAGATCTCGCATTTGGCACGTATTATACAGCAGGGGCCTTCTACACAAATACATAAAAATCTCAAAATTCATATCTGAGGGTGTACTGTGGCTTTAAGTGATGAGGTTTTCTGCCGTTTGCCGGCCGTTTTTGATATTTTTTTGCCGATTGCCGTTTGCCGAATTCTCAAAATCGTTTGATGCACATACTGGTCTGGATGCATTTGATGATCGAAAAAATTCAATCAATTAGTGAAATTAATGGCTGGTAGTAATTAATAACACGTTCCGACTCGTAAACACTTACCTTGACGTGTGAAAGGGTCAACGTTAACCAGACGAAACGTGTCATTCGCTGGCAATCGCTCCGTCGCTGCCATAATGGCAGCGATGGAGCGATGATAAGCGAGCATCGAGAGTCGCCCCTCCAGCAGCGAAGCAGTAAAATCTAGGGTGTCATCGCCTCGGCCCAGCGATGTAGGACGTTCACCACGAAGCGATCACAATCGGAGCGCCTTTCCATTACGAGCGATGAAAACGGAACAGTTGTCCCTCGCATGTGAGCAGCGACCACGTGCAGTCAAAACACGGCTTTAATGGCGTCAAGGTTGCACTCGTTCGCCGTCTACTGTCCTTCGGCATAGAACTCACTTAGAGCTCGGACTGGCTCCTCAGTTTTATACTTAAGCCCTAATCGTTTTGTTAATACCAAGCTTCTTTGGCTAAAAATGTCTCTCCATCGCGGTCCGAAGCTTACCATCGCTAGCTCTCGGTCCTGCAAGAAGAGCGTTAAAGGCAGCATACACGCACACAAACGTGATCGAGGTAACAGCACAAATGGGCCCGCATGGCCCCAACCATGTCGTCAGCACAGTTTGAAGCGCTGAAAACTACAAGGGGGGTCAGTATTTGAGCATACCTGTCTCGCAAGCCTGCATTTTCCCACCCCTTCGTAGAACAGAACGAGAAGTGGAGCTCGAGAAAACAAGTGATAATCAAGAGTGATAGCACTGTCAAATGGGAGTCTACGACAGAAACAGCTTGCTCTGCCAATTCGAGACTTGATGCCTCAGCAAAAGAGACTTGATGCTCATGTACAAGTCGACATGAAGTCTTAATTCGCCGCGTTAAATTCACTGTATGGGTGAATTTGCCGCTAGGATAGGTGAGAATGGGGTGAATATCCCGTGAAAATGGTGCGAACTTGCAGCGATAGAGGGCCCAATTTACCGCGAAAATGAGGTGAATTTACCTTGAAAAACGGGTGAGTTTACCTCGAAAATTTCACGAATTTGAAAGTCCACAGCGCAAGAAGCCCCGCCTTGTCCGCAACATGGACGTAATCTTCACCGAGGTCTGCGGTGAAGAGCCACCCTCTGCGAGCCGCGGCGTAACTCGCCCTCCCCCCTCCGCCGTGAGGATACCCTTTGTATCCTTCCAGCAGCCAAAATTATGCTGGCCTCCGGAGAGTGACCCGAAGCCACCTTTCAGGGCCGGCATCAGAACGCCGAATGAGGACTCTAGTGAGATGAGGCGGCTTTTATACCGGCTGTGCTCATGGTAAACACATCGAGACGTGATCAATCGTTTTATCATGTTTTCGCTTAGATGTTTTCACTTGTGTAGAAATTTCTGAGATGCCAGCAACGGCGGTAATTTCACCCTTTGCGCTGAGTGATATTCAGCCGCTCAACAACTGATATGCATTAACATGCTAGCGCTGGCGGTATTTTCACTCTTTGCGCTGACTGAAATCCGACCGCTCAGCAAATTCACCCTTTGCGAGGATGAGCTTCGATGAAGGCGCTGAAGGTGAATTTGATGCCTAATGATAACAGAGCGTGATAAAGGCCGCTTTCCCCGAAGCATAAAGTCTCGAATTGGCAGAGTGATTAACTGGTATATAGCATTTCTGCTTTCCTTCTAAATGAAATCCTCCATTCTAAAAGCCACCTAAAGTAGAGCGGCATTTTTGACAGTGTACGGAAAATAATCGGAATGTGGACATGCATTTTATATTCAGGCAAATCAAGCTGTTTCACTCGCAGAGTTCCATTCGATAGTGCTATCCCCCTACATTATCACATCTTTTTTGTAGTTGCACTTCTCATTCTGGTACTCGTAGGTGTGGGGAAATACAGGCTAACGAGACAGAAACGTTCAGATACTGTCATTCTGGATAGCTTTCAGAGCTTCAGACGAGAATTTTCTCAGTTCCGTAAACTTTGAGAAGAGGTTCCCCCAAGTCCACTGCGACGTGCTAGGTATATACGGACAGAACGTTCGTCCTCTATGGGTTTTGGCCTCCGAGATCCGCCGTCGTGCGCAATGTAGTTCTTCTCCATCGTATCGCTATGAACCACATCTTTATGTGTGGCCTTGATTGTCCACCATCCTTGTCGTCTTTCATCTTTCTTCTGGCTCTCAGTGTTTGCTGGTGCTGGCGGTGCTGCTTGCTCATGTAGTCCTTGCGTGGAGTCCATTGGACGTATTCATGAAACCGGGGGCACAGGAAGGCGGCGTTACCCTTTCGTGCCCGGCGTATGGCAACCACTTTTGTACCTCCCCTTTCCAGATTTCAATAGTGGCGGCCTCCTCTTCGCCACCTGTCAGGGCAGAGACAGGCATGGGTAGCCACCCGCAGAGAAGGAGAGGAGACCGCCGGGTAAGAGGCTGCTGTGTCTCAGCTCCACATTCCGGCGGGCACAGCATACCCGACTACGATTGTGCGGGTGGACGGGCAGAGCGCGCGCTCCCTGCCAGTAAGATATAGATCACGTTCTGAAACGCAAGATCGACGTAGCGGGCAGCCGTAATTCTCTTCGTCCTTCAGCCAGGTGGCTAGAAACCCTCATGTCTACCCGCCAGGTAGCCGTGAGCCTTTCTGTCTACCTGCCGAGCACCCAAGAAGGTGCAACATTGAAAACTCGTTCAACAGCTAGCGGACTTTGGCCTTTCCCGGGGATGGAGTGAGGTTGAGAAAATCACTCGGTGTATCCAACTAGATATGACGATGATTACGTGGCCAACAGGATTGCACCTGTTCAGAGAAATAGTGAAGGAGAGCATAGTGAAAAAACGGAGGTAGCAGTGTGGATAGCTTTCTAGTGATACGCAATGTTTTATCATCGGTCCGCCCACCCGGTGATTTTCTCATCCGCCGTCATCCACGTATAGCATGGATATCGACCGCGTCGGATACACCGAGTGATTTTCTCAACCTCACTCCATCATTTTAAACATACGTATCGACCGGGTGGGTGTTGGGGGGTGCGGGGGGGGGGGTGTTGGAGGGATACACCGAGTGATTTTCTCAACCTCACTCCATCATTTTAAACATACGTATCGACCGGGTGGGTGTTGGGGGGCACGGGGGGGATACACCGAGTGATTTTTGCATCCCTTTTCCAATGCATTCTGTGTGTATCGACCGGGCTGGAGACGTCGGCTCATGCAACTATGACCGGGGCCTAACGAAAGAGAGAATGATTCACAGTAAAATCGTAAATCTAAAAAATCTACACATTTCTTAGCCTTGTTGAGTTGTTTCCGGCTGTGTTTGTCTATTCCTTGTGCACTTTTTGTTTTAACCTGATCATAGTGCCGAAAATGAATAAAAATCTTTCTATTTTCACGAAAAAAACGAGTTTTCTTTGTGCTGTCGTCGTGTAAGCAAAGTTTGTGCTTAATGAAGTTATTTTTCTTATACATTAGACATAAGCATTGAGATATAACACTTAGAAGCCAGGAACAAAAATTTGTCTAACATAAACACCCGATTTTCCAAACTTGATTATCCTAGTCACAAAGGCGAAGTTTTCGTGTGATAACAGCGATTTCCTGTCTGTTTCAGACCTAACGGGTTAGGAAAACACAATTCAACCCAGGAACAGAAAAAAACTGAAAATTTGTTACATAGTGTTATCATTAGTCGAATGGTACAGCTGATTGTGAATTATCTTTCTCACTGAAAATGACAGGGAAAATTCTCAAAACTGAAAAAACTTGAAACTGTCGAACTCAAACTTGAAAAAAAACTGTTTTTCCTATTGCCGCTGGGCCATCAGTATTTGTCCCTCTTTTCCACGCGAAATTGCGTCCGCCCGAGCGATTTTAGGTCGCTGAAATAAGCGATCTCAAGTCGCGGCACAGAGCGATTCGAGATCGCGGCAGTGTCGTTGGTTTGGTCTACTTTTTCGGGCTAAAGTTTTCTTAAGCCCCTTTCATAGCTGGTCGCTTCGACTTCAGGTCGAAGCGACCAGCGATGAAAGGGGCTTAAGAGAACTTCGGCCCGAAAAAGGGGACAGGGGCTCTCTACACACCGAGGGAGGAGTTGTCTCGCATTTTGCGGCTCTAATTCCACTCGGGACGACTTCGCTTGCGTTGAGTATCGTGCCGTGTCGAACTGCAAAAACAGGACAACTCCTCCTTCTGTGTGTAGAGAGCTCCAGACCCCGAAAAAGTCGTTTTCAGTGATTTTGCGCGGTTTTTCAACATAGCTATTATGCAATATTCTGAGTTCCCATTATATATGAAACTCTAAAACTCGAAAACAAAATCCATCGTTAGCGATGTCTGTAACTTTAATTCATGGAAATAGCAATTTTTACAAGAAACCTGACAGTTATGCATTTCCTAATGTATTCTGAAATGCTCCCACCTCTACCAATTTATCGATGACGAGAATTCTGAAACCACGGTTAGCTTTAATTTCTACACTGTCAGAGCCGGCCTGTAATGTCTTCGTCTCACTGAAACAACTCTGTATGAGCCTTCATGGGGGCAACGGCTAATATTTTACTTAGAGCACTCCCTGCTAAAAGTTCCTCGCTTTTCAGCACCTTTTTGTGAGCTGTAGCTCATGAGTTTCATGGTTTTTCTCACGACCGCTTTAGGCAGCGTTTCGAATTTATCAGTTAATAAACTCGCTCTTTATTGTTAAGCTTATGAAAAGGTGTGAGACAAAGCTTCGAGGTGGTTATGAGAAGCATTCTCCTTCGAAACAAAGCGATTAGACTTTCAAAATAATGTCATTTTATCGATTTTTATTTTATATAAAGTGATTTTTCTTTTTTATTGATCCGAAAATGGGTAAAAGTAAGGATGAAAAAACCAATGAAGTTCACGCAGCAAATATTCACCTTTCAAAGGAAATATCACGTGATGCCAAAGTTTTCAATTCTTCGTGCATAAATTCCAATATAAAAAACGCTGGAACTCGTTTCTCGACCCTTCCGTAGCTGTATGTATCTGAGCTTTTCCTGCTTGCATTCGTCTACAAAACCGGCTGGCTCTGCAAAAACAGTGTTTTAACATAAAAAAAGTAGCAGTGGCATGACTCTTGAATGCTGTCGACGACCGAGTGCGCAGTCTCGTTATCTGCTTGATTGTGGTATCCAGAGTAACTCTTTGACGTTGATGGCGGGTCTTACCTTAGGGGCAGTCCATAGCGGACGATCAGCGGCAAAGCGTCAAGGCGTCGGAGCGTCATAGGCCAGTGCTGAAACGCTAGCGCATGACGCTCGGCGGCTGGCGCAAGCAACGTGTCCGAGGACGGCACGTGGTTAACGATGGTATCTATAATATTAGTGACAGCCGCTGCTGCCTATATGCCTCCACCGTCAGCTATAGGGCGGCTGTAGTGGTCGCTGGGGAGTCAGATCAATAACGCATGGTAAAGATGCAAACTCCCAGCGTCACTTGGCGTTAGGTCGTATGCTATGGTCTGAACCTTAAAGGCATCGTACGCGCAGAAAACCGTATATTATTTTTTGATGTTTTTGTATAGCTTGGCCTCTCTAATGAACGAAAATGTCGGAGGGGCCCATGAAAAACCTTCATTTGTAAAGAAAAGTCAATCGGAACACATTGTAAATACGAATTTGAATTTTGCGCCAAAATCCTTTTTGAGGGTTTTCTGCTTCTGGAGGCCTCGTCACCGTCATTTTCGGAGTTTTTCTGCATGTGGAGTTCGTGACGTAACTATTTTTCATGTTGTCCTACGGTCGCACCAACATTCTAGGAAAAAGTGCTAGATGACTGGTGAGAAATGGTGGCGGATCTTCATCTTTGACGCCTTCCAACCTCATTGCCCAACGTTTTTGACGCGCCAAAGTTTACCAGTGTGGTCTACCGGGCCCAATCATGAAATTGAGCCTGGAAAACACGAAAACTAATTTTCAGCGCTAACGATGCCTTTAAAGCGAGTTTCGTGCAAAAAAGCAAACGGTGCATGGAATGAAGTCTGGACAGCGCAGACCGGTGGATATCACTCGATAATTATCGGAAATTTGAGGTGGCGAAATTATGGCTTGTGGCCAAAACCTCCACGAAGTCCTTAGGTACACAGCCTGAGGTGTTTCGGACTTAAAGGCAATGATCGCAATCAAATATGCTTGTCTTCTTCTCCTCTCTAAACCCTTTCCTGAGTCTCGAGTAGTAGGACTCATAAGAAATATCGCGAGAAAACCACTGTTTTGGGCCAATTTTGAAGCCTGGACTTTCTTGTCTTTTGATGGTGGACGAGCCCACTCCACATCATCGGCATCGATGACCTCTATCAAGAACATCAGCTGGCTTGAAATTGAATTTCAATGTATGAACCTTCGGATTTATGTACACATCTAGTCAAAAACATTGACTGGAGTGCTTTCTTTCATTGCTCAACTGTTTTTACTATGTAAATTTGCATTTACTTCTTCCTCTGAATGTCGATGATTTTTGACTGCTCAGCATGAGAATGCGATCTTTCTGTTCGGTGCTGTGCACGTGTGCACGAACTAGCATCTTTGGGCCCTAGAAACTCTAATTCTAGCCCGTTTTTCACCGCGCTACCTTCATAGTTTTTCGGCTCATTCTGACCTAAGCTGATTTATGTAGTTTTTTCGACAACGTCTTTCATCGTGACCACTGCCTTTAAAGCCCTAGTAAGTGGGACGGCGACATTTTATGCAATGTATGAGATACCTCCGCGATACAGTTGCGTACGCTGTATCTCTGGAACGTTCCCGGTGTACACTCAAACGTCTGCTGGGTCTAGTAGAAGCAGAGACAACAACGACCAGGTGACAACAGACTTGCACACACGCCGCCTTGACCACGGTAATCGGAAAGGAAGTTAGAAAGATATTCAACATTACATGGCGTGCGCTAGCATTATGGACTCCTTGGAGCAAAACAGCAAAGCGCGCGCCTATGAATGCGCAATCTATAAATTGTTTAGGATATCGCTGAACCTGGTGATACCACAGCTGCGTCGCGGCTTACTGATCGAAAAACATGAAAGATATCTATCATTTCTGGATGACATGCAGAACTTGTTCATCTTCAGATCCATATCTTTACCCTAGACAACCTGAGACAATGATTGTAAAGTATACAGTTGGGATTTTCATGTGCAGGCATATGATGATGATTGATTATCAATTCGCGAATATCGCAGGAGAGTGCCACTTTAATGATGACTGGCGCAGTGGAATTTCTATGCACACGAAAATAGCGCAGAGCAAATTGTTAGCTCGGAATCTTCACAAAGTAGGTATCGGTGTGTGCGGGGTATCCTAGATGAGGAGCTTTCATATGTATGATACCCACCACAGCCAAGACTTCGATTTGAATATAATAGCTCGTGGATGGCAAGCACGTGAAACATGATTGCAAGTGAACCATGACGAGGTCAGAAGGAAACGCTGGAGATGAACGGTAGTAAGCGTTGGAAAATACCTGAGATTACTTGCTGCTAGAAGTGCATCATATAGAGTATTGGTAAACGAGTTGACGCGCATGCAAAGCCGTGGACGTGTCATGCTTGAAATCGTAACTCAATACACGCTGTATTCTCGCAAGCTTGTCATTATAATGATTTTGTACTAGTACGGGTTATAAATTTGGTCAGAATACGACATGAACGTGCAGCTGGAATTTTTATGACTTTGCGACAAGTCGCATTATTGTGAAAGAGGATCCGTCACGGAAAGCAGAACTCCGAGTTCAACTTTCACGCAGAAAGTAACTTCAAAATCATTGCTTCAATAAATATTTATCATGTAACAACCTGTCAATATGCAACTATTTGCATGAATAACATATTATACATTAGCGTTAGAGATCATAAAAACCACACAGTGCTCGTATCCCGTCATTTCGACAACAACGCCATAGTTAGCCTATAGTTTTAAGAGAATTAAATTCTATTCAAAGGCACTGTATTAACGAATGAGTGACCCGTGCTTATAATCCTTGTAATTATGGAGCGTCTCCGACACTAGGTTGATACGGTCTAACCCATAGGGTATACCTCCACACCTATTCCGGCGCAACTTTGTTGTTCTTAATTCCAGTTGGAGCCGCCGCGGTTGATGAGAGCGACGTTTCCTCTTCGTCTCCATCCAGGCTGATATCGTCGGGTGGGGTGAGGGCCCGAGCTGGTGGCGATCGAACGAATTTTCCAAGCCTATAAAAAAATAAGGAGACTTAGTCGCCTTATCCTATTTAGCTGTAGACAGATATGGGAAGCATGTATGCAGAAAAGGGCAGCGTATGATATCATCGAAATGCAGCATTAAGGGCACGGGGCATCCGAGAATACTTTTCAGATTTTGTGCTTATCTTGAAGAGAATAGCTAGCTGACCACAATGGTGTCGTTCAAAGCCCTTTACAAACGAAGTTATGGCACCTGAAATATGCCAATGTTTTGAAGGCGAAAATTTGGTGAACGGAGTGTCTTAGGTCTGAATTTCTCCTCACTCGCAGTCGCTGAGCGAGAATGAGTCAGGATGAAGACAGACCAGCTCAAGAGCGAAATTTGAAGACGCCGATGAAATTCGTCCATTCACCTAGCTGTTACTGAGTTCGAAAATCAAGAAAAAGGAGCCTGGCCCGTGTTGTTGACCGGAGGGGTCGGGCCCGTTGGTGTTGCTTAAATCGATGATTTTGAAGACTCGATATCTCGCACTTCGCAAATGCTGTATAGGAGTGGTCTCATACACAGTTACATGAAAATCACAAATTTCATGTCTGAGGATGTACTGTACCTTTAAACCATACACGACAGCGTGTCCTACCGGTGGGACACGCTTTTCAAAAATCGATTACTTGTTCACAAGTATGGGTTTTTGAACATTCTCATGTGAAATGTATTAACTAATCGTAAACTCACTACGGAAGTCGTGGTCCGTCGGCAGCTCCACTTGAGCACAATGTTCGAGGTTATGTGGAAATATCTGAGGCTCAATAAATATCCGCTGTATAAACAATTTCGCGAGCGCATTATGAGTTCTTTTTCCTCTTAATGACGTTTCTTACCCCCCCCCTTTCATACTTCGGAGACGACGAAAAAAATCGCAGAGATTCGCGAAAAAAATCGCTGAAATCCGCAATTTTCGCCACTGGTATTACGTTTTTCCCTAGAAACTGGCTAATCGTGCGAGGACCATCTGACGTCACGGGTAAGGAAGCAGGGGACAGGGGCTCTCTACACACCGAGGGAGGAGTAGTCCCGCTTGTGGTGGCTCTAATTCCACTCGGGACCACTTCGCTCGCGCTGAGTGACGTGGCGTTTCAAACTGCAAGAACGGGACAACTCCTCCCTCGGTGTGTAGACAGCCCCTGTCCAGGACGCAGAGGAATCTTTGTAGTATTGAAGGGAATGGATTTCGTCCATTTTCTGAGAGATGTTTGCACTCAGTAATTGTGCCTTCTCCTGTTTGGGAATGCTCCGTACAATGCGACAAGACTTCAGAAGCAGATTTCTGGCCACCGTACGGATTGGATAGCGTTGCAAGGAGTGAGCAGGACTTCGGGGGGAATTGTGCAGGATATAAGTGGGAGTGGGCAGGACTTCAGTGGGAATGTTCAGGAGTTCAGTGGGAGTGTGCAGGACTTCGGGGGTAGTTTGGAGGACGTCATAGAAAGTGTGCAGGACTTCGGTAGGAGTGTGCAGGACGTGATAGAAAGCGTGCAGGACTTCAGTGAGAGTGTGCAGATGAACATCAACAGGAACCTGAATAACAAGCTGCACGCCTTTCTGCTGCGTGCTGTCCAGTGAATCGCAGCGGAAGCAGACTTGTGCACTCTCCGAGCTGTACTGCACGACTATTGGGATCAGAATATCATTTTTCCTATATTCTTAGACCGGGCATTGCATTTTTCCATCTACAGTCTGTACGAATCGCACTGATACTGGCACGGATCGCACTGGTGTGTTATGATATATGTGCACCGAGTTCGCGGCAACGCGAAATAAGAATCGCAAAGCACGAGTGCTATCCGTGCCCAGCGTAGATGGACAAATGCAATGCCCGGTCCGAGAATCCAAATATATGATGTTGTTATCCCAATGCTCGTACAGGACAGCTCGAAGAGTGTGCAAAAGTTTGATGCCGCTGCGCAGCACCAGACAGCACGCAGCAGAAAGGCGTGCAGGTTGTTGCCAGGTTTCTGTTTCTGCCCATCTGCGCACTCCCACTGAAGTCCTGCGCACTTTCTATGACGTCCTGCACACTCCCACTGGTATGCTGAACACTCACTTTATATCACGTTCTGCACACTCCCACTGATGTCCTGCACACTTTCTGTGGTGTCCTGCACACTCCCACTGAAGTCCTGCGCACTTTCTATGACGTCCTGCATACTCCCACTGGTGACCTGCACACTCACTTTATAACACGTCCTGCACACTCCCACTGATGTCCTGCACACTTTCTGTGGTGTCCTGCACACCTTCTATGACGTTCTGCACACGCCCACTGGTGTGCTGCACACTCACTTTATATCACGTCCTGCACACTCCCACTGATGTCCTGTACACTTTATGTGGTGTCCTGCACACTCCCACTGAAGTCCTGCGCACTTTCTATGACGTCCTGAACACTCCCACTGGTGTCCTGCACACTCACTTAATATCACGTCCTGCACACTCCCACTGATATCCTGCACACTTTCTGTGGTGTCCTGCACACTCCCACTGAAGTCCTGCGCACTTTCTATGACGTCCTGCACACTCCCACTGGTCTCCTGCACACTCACTTTATATCACGTCCTGCACACTCCCACTGATGTCCTGCACACTTTCTGTGGTGTCCTGCACACTCCCACTGATGTCCTGCGCACTTTCTATGACGTCCTGCACACTCCCACTGATGTCCTGCACACTTTCTGTGGTGTCCTGCACACTCCCACTGATGTTCTGTGCACCTTCTATGACGTTCTGCACACTCCCGCTTAAGTACTGCGCACTTTTATACACAATACTCTATGCAACCTTAACAAAAATATGCTGCTAACTTTTCTAGGATGACGCCATTGCGACAAGTATCATCTCAACCATTCTTCTCGCAAATCTTCAAGCTGCAAAAAACTCGCTGAGAAAAATTCGAGGAATTCGAAAAAACAACTGTGAGCGGCATTCATCGCCGCAATCCGCCTCGAAAATCGCAGCTTGAATTCGCGTTTTTTTTTCGCCAGCGATAAAATTCGCGATACTCTAGTATGCTTAACCACTGCAGATCTGCGATTTTTCTCGCAGTTTTCGAAGTATGAATGGGGGGTTAGCGTTCTCTGCAGGAAAGGTTAGTCACGTTCGATCCACCTTGAATCGTGTCATTACCATGACAACATCTACCTTGACCCCGAAACATCGATTTTCTTCAATTAAAACTTTTTTACCCACTATAACCAAACCTAGACCATACAAGATTTGGAAAAAGATATCAGGCTCCTGAATCGCACTCGAAGAAACTCTTTTATGTGCATATCATCGGAGCAGTTGTGACAAAATAATATTCCGGCTTGACCCTGCCGTGACTTCAAGCATTTGTTTCTCTGGATAGAAAGTGTTTTGAGCGGAAATTCTGGCAAACGCAATATTGCACGCGGTCGTGAATGGGTTAAGGGCAGAATACTCTTGAAAATTATATCAATTTTGTAATGAAATTTCAGGTTTAGAACTGGTAGTAGTGGAAGCTAAGAAAAAATCAGACGGAAACGTGATATAAAATGGTTGAGATAGCGGGGTAAATAGACTGTCTACACTAGAACGCTTACGTTGTTGGAAGCATAGGAAACAGGCCGAAGTAACCGTATTTGGACAACCATTTTGGACGGTTTGTATTCAGGTGCGGGACCTGTAAAAGAAGAGGCGAAGACTGCATGTTCCGGTATTTTAATATGGCTAAAATTCGAATGTTTCGAATCGTTTTTGGGACCTGCAATGGCGTGAGCGTTCTACTACTCAGAACTTTTTACTCAAGTTGAAAAATCAACTAAGACGCCTCGAACAAGTATAAAACAATATATCTGGACGTGCACAACTATCAATTCACTTATTTAATTCGAACTTAAATTGTTCGCGGTGGTTTACTTCACAGACTACTAATATTCAAGCAAAGAGGCTACGGACGAGTAATCTTCAATATATTTTGAGAACGGACAAGTATGAAACTACCTTCGAACAGAGGAGGAATCACAAGCAACTAACTCTGGACATTGCATCGACTCGCTACACGGACTACTTAAAAACAACATACTGCACCCCTACGTTGTCATGGACATGTTACGAAAAACGAAGTACACAGGAATTTCATAGACAGGTGGGCTTCATTTTGATTCCAACGTCTTACCTGCGCGGTCGCTCTACCGCACGATTGTGAGTTTCGTTGTCGTAGACTGCCTTGCGGCTCCAGCTTTTTGTTGAAAGGCAAATTGTTTAGAAACAGTGCTTAGTTTGTACCCTTAGGTACAGTCGTCACGGATCGCACTCACACTCTGCTTTAATTGGTAAAGGATCGATCGCGCTGAAAACCAATTCCCATTTTTAGGCTCAATTTCATGAATGAGCCCGGAGGACCACGTCGGTGAAGTTTTGCGCGTCAAAAAAATATGGTTCTGAAGTTGGAGTTGTTCAAAATGACGATCCGCCACCAGTCTTCACCAGCCATCTAGCACAAGGAACAGAAGCGCCACCAAAGGCGCAGGTGATTCAGCATTTGAAGTTTTTGATTCATGAAATTCTAAAATACAAAGTTGCCCAATGGATACATCTTTTTTAAAATAAGTTTCAGCGAACGAAAGGTGATAGAAATTCACCCACTTAAAGGCGTTGTTCACGATGGATTTCGTTTTCGAGTTTTCCATATATAATGAGAGCTCTAGTACCCTATATCATAACAACGCTGAAAAATCGCAAAAAACCAACGAAAACCCCTTTTTCAGACCGAAAACGTCTCAATCGAAGGAAGAGTCGATCGTTAGAAATCGCCGTTTTGACCAAAGATCTCACGATCGACTGAACTTTATCATTCTTTCAAGTGATGTGTGGAGAAGAAAAGGTTAATCGATGTGTGTAAAAAAGTCATTCTTCACGTACTCGTATAATATATTCCATCAATTTCCCCCTTAGCTGTACTGTATCGATTGTTGACAATTTACTTATATGATGGCTGACAGCAAATTGTGTCAGATGACTGACGGAGGGCCGGCTTCTTTTGACGGAATTTGAGACATTCGACCTCATTGATCTTCACAATGAGGCATTTTTAACCAAAGAAACTCTCCCTACGTTCTTAGGTGAGCCCAGAAAATCATTCGAACAAAAAAAACGATGATTGGTTTTCAGCGCGTGCGATGCCTTTAATGAGTTTAAAGCAAAAAACACATCCGACGTTCGTGAAAAAAACTTCCGACTCATGGCACCTGACATACCCAAATTGACGGAGCATGGGTTGGGAATAACTCAAGACGTTTTAAAGGCAAAGTTCACGATAAAATTCACTTCCGATATCTCCACGGCTTACGGAAGGTCTGGTGCCCTATATAGCAAGGCATGCTTAAAAAGGACACGAAAGACGCGTTTTTGAGCACAAATAGACCCTCTCTTGTTTACGTTGATTTTTGAGCGTGGAGGAATTGACCGCTAGAAGGATGATACCTATCAGTGCAATGAAGCGATCAGCTCAATTATCAGCACTTCCTTGACTTGATCATTCCTGTGATCTGAGTCTTCATTTGCTCATTCCGAGGGGACGGATCTGGGGCACCAGGCGTGTCTGGGGACCCAAAACGCTTGTTTGCAGCCGTTATTTCGCCGCTCCTGGCTCGTTTTTTTACCGTTCTTTCGACGCTGAGAGTCTACTATCTTTTTCCCCGATCATTTCACTGTGGAAAGTCAACGAGGATAATCATCGTAAACGCTGCCTTCAAAACGGTTCATTTGCGGATGTTGATGATTCTGCGGAGCTTTTCCACTCTAATTCTGCATGTCAGAGATTCGCATGCACCAAAAACATGAGAAAATGAGATACGGTTTTTGCGCGTACGATGCCTCTAAGCATCGGCGCAAGCTTGATGCAGGTATGTTATAACAAACGCCAACCGAGATTGCGCCAACCCACTGCAAGGCACGCAAAGTATCAGTGCGATCCTTGACGACTGTATCAGACCTGCTTTATCATCTGATATTCCTTCTATTCTTTCACATAATTCAATTTACAAATAACATAAACACTCAGACGGTTCATCTTCGCAGCGTGGTAAGCAGTTCCGACAGTATGTCTAGAGAATACCAGCATTTCGATGATCGCCGACTCCCACGTGAGTAGAAAGCGGAACATTAAGGTTTACTCACAGTAGGAGAAGATAGGTCAATGAAATGGTGCATTAAAGGGCAGTGTTCACAATGAAAAAAAAATTCTAGTTTTTTCACAGAAACGTGGGCCTTTCAACCTACTGACGAGAACAGTGCAGAGAGAATCACGAAAAACCATCAGGAAGTGGGAGAAAATTGCGTGGGTCAGTCAACCCATTGGGCCACCCAGCCCCCCAAACTAATCCTTTCTGAAGAAGCTTGAACACGTAAACAGCCGGCGAGCAAAGATATTGGCTTCAATAAGAAGCAGTAGATAAGATGAATCACGTTATCACATGGAAAGACTTCATTCCTTCACATCGGTCAATCCTTACATTCACAAAAATATGATGTCTCCCAAGAGGTCCTGCTTATTGTTGGACGAAAAAAAAAACGCTTTCTCGTATTTTTCAGCAGTTTTTCCTTACGCTGCTGTCACAGTAAGCTCTTGACCTATCATAATTAGTAAAAAGCTGAACATCAACGATTTATCGTGAACACTGCCTTTAAGGTTTACCAGCGCAGGCACATGGAGCTTACATTGAAAATGACACATGCACGGTTTTGTACTTGCACGAGTTTTTGGTTGGGCGGTTGCTTTTATCACTAAGGGGTTCTGGAAGCGCTTCAGAGAAAGGTTATAGATTTCACTTGAAGGGTATTTTAGAGCGCTGATCACGAATCTGAGGTTGATTTGTCGATTTTCAAAAGTTTTCGGCTTAATTCGCAAAAAGCATCTCAGCAAGGAAAGATTTTGGGGGCAAAAGGCTAATTTCGAGATTTCCGGATTTCTTCAATAGATGTGTTTCAAAATCATTCTCTGGGGTTAATTTGATGTGTTTAACACGAATCTGAGATCCGTTTTCCAATTTCGTACCTACATACTACGGTAGATTACTGTAGGTATATAGTAGTTCGATCAAGGTCTCAGATTTGATTCAAATTTAGCACCCGGGGGTTATTCGGGGGTGAATACGAATTTGATGTTCATTCGCCGTTTTTTTCGAACCATTTAGGTAGGTTTTGTCCCCTAAATGGCAAATTACCTATCGTAGCCTACAGTAAACCTCAGAATTTTGACAAACAAACTCCAGATTCGTTTTCAGCACCCTAGATTACTGCTACATACAATTTTTGAGCGAAACTTGAATTTTTTCAGAACCCCAAAAAATTCTGATGGGTAATCTCATTTCGCAAAACTTCAAAAACGCTCATATTTTTAGAACCAGCTGCTAGAGGCGGAGTACTGCAAAGTTTTACTATACATGCCCACAAGATACTAGTCATATATTTCGCTTCCGTAGATCCGACATACGCTTTGTATACTTTCCTTGTTAGAAAATGTAGCTGTTCAAAAAGCTACATCTCAATGCATCCCGAAATCAGTGAAATTGGAGTGAACAACCTTTGTGCTCCTAATAATCGCATTAATTAGTAACTGTGTTTCAGGATAAATTTTAGGCGCGAGATGCGTCAGGATAGCGAATGTGCCGCCGAAAACAACGCAACTGCTATTCCCGACATGACTGTTGGTAAAGATGTACCCGCGAGTAATCCTGACTTCGACAGTGGTTCCTTAGACATCTCGCTGCATGGGAACGAGGATGTCAGGTGTGTTATTTTTCTCTTCGATCCGGTAATTTAATCACTGTGATTTCAGTTGGACCGAAGCAGCACCGCAGGACGACGACTTCATGGATGGCGAATCCGACTATTCCCCTCCACCTACACCAGCAAGGTAGCGAAAAGGACAGAAGCGAGGACGACACAAAACTCAGCACGAGATAGGATCCAATGGTGAAGAAAGAGTCCACGCCGTTTTCTGAACCTTCACCCGAAACCATTGCCGCAATATTATTTTTGTTGCTGTTTTCAAATAAATAGGTCGAACGAGCTTTTCATTTAGTTGTTAATCAACCTAATTGAAGCGGAGTAATAGTATGTAGATGGCAAGTTATCCGTTTAATGTGACGGATAAGTTATGTACAACATTTGGATAAATTTAAAACAACCAACGAATAGTAGTTTATAACTAGTTCAAAAGTTGTGCATGAGCGGGGTGGACAAGTATAACCCCACAAATGAACAACTATGAAACAATATACGAATATTTGAAGTATCAGCTTGGAACGACCTCAATCCTACCAATCTACAGGCTCCAAACAAGTAACATAAGCCATCTGTTACTTGTTCGATAGCTAGTTTTTAACTTGAGTAAAAAGTTCTGAGTAGGAGCCGTGCGACCTCATTTACTTCATTATCTCAACAACTTATTCAAGCATGTTTGCTGCCTTTGATAATAGAATTCGCGCAATTATTTTAGTCCGATAAATGGACCGGGCTGCGATGGTAGATCACCCCGCGCGAATCGAAACCCCATTCTCCATTGAGGCTGCCAACCCGCACGGCCAGCCGCCTGGTCCATGCGTCAGACTAAATCAAAAACGGAAACCATACATCGCCCGTACGTGCTAGTCTTGATTACAGAGAATAATGGAGGACATACCACAATTGAATGAGTTATGCACATCACGCTCGCGGACGCAAATAGCCGAGCGAGTGCGTGTTCCTCACGAAGACATGATATATGTAGAAACTGAATGAAGCTGAATTCTGTTCTTACCTTGCAGGAGCTACAGTCATTGCGATATGACTGGCAGTCACTGGCCGTGGTTCGGAGCCGAGATTACTAGTCGTCGTCTGCGAACTTTGCTCTCCTTCTAGTGAAGCCGGAGGTTGTGGAGAACTCCGCCTGGTGCTCTTTGCGGACGATTCTAACGCATCAGAAGGAGTTGACTCACTCACCCGTCGTGAAACTGTAGACCTGAAAGATATATGCGTGTTCCACTATGGGTAGAGCCGAGCAAGACAATTTGTTTGAATGAAATCACCCCAGATGGCAAGATGCAAGGAAAGAAAAAATACCTTTGGGAGAGTGGCTTTGAATTATCCTCGTTTGTTTGTGCCTCGATGTCGACATCAGGTTGCGGCCGAACTCCATTTGCACGAGGACTGGTAACAGCTGCGGCTACTTCAGCGACGCGTGACACCCGTCTGTGATGCAAGGTGCCATTTCCAGTCACTGGTGCTAAAGCAACATGTTGCTTCGAAATTCTGTTGCCGGACCTATCTAATTCCATTTATTGAACAGTAATTTGTGAGACGACCGAACTCACTTCCATTCGCTCCGTTGAGGGTTGTTGTTGCGGTGAATGCCTGCTCTTCGCTGATTCGCTTCTGCCGAGCTTGTTCCATTCGCTTTGATCGACTTTTTGTTTTGGCTAACATCTTCCACTTTGTGATAGCTTTCGTTACCGTTTGGAACGTTCTTGAAACAATGATTTCCTCTTGTTACTCTCCTTCCAAACACACATGATGTATAAATTATACCTTGTGCTTAGCGGTTTCTCCAACACATATCTTGCAACGTTCGTTCCTGCCAGTCCGTGCTCTATAACGTCAGCACCAATCTGTTCTTCATAGTCGGTAACGCGCAGTCCAAGAGGACTCTTGCTAATCAGCTGAAAAAGGTTATACGAATAATGAAATAAAAATGTGATTCGAAAAAAATGTACGAAACACAGGAGGGATCGTTTGACTACAGATATGGGTGAATCAGAATGATTGCCCAACAATAAGGCTTGGATCTAGGCCGTAGCGAAGATTCAAGAATAAGTGCTTACTCGGTGCAGCGATGTGCTTGCTTCAACTTCGAAGAAAAATGTAAAATAGATTTTATCCAGGTAATTGTTTTGCAGAGGAAATTCCGAATCAATCAAAAGGCTCCAAAGTTAGTATAACCAATGTGATAAAACTCACAACAAGCACGAGCAGACCAAAAGTGGCACTATATACTAAAATAGTAAGTGTACAAAGAAGTTGCACACCGAGTAAAGTGAAATCACCCGAATAAAGGAGACCGGCATGCCCGTTTGTAGCACCAGCCTGGAATAGGGATCAGATGGCTGTGACAACGACAAAACCTATGATTGGAAATATCATAATCAAAAAAGAGAAGAGAGACGTACCAAATGTCGATCTCTCTCGCAAAATATACCGACTGCAGTCATGCCCCATATAGAAGAGGTGAGATGAATAGGCACAATTCCAACCGGATCGTCAACCTTGAACCGCTCCAAAAGCGGAAGCACCGAGATTGAGAAAGCTGCCGAAACGCTACCAACAATAAGTGCATGCCACGGTCGCGAAACCGCACACAGTGCTGAAATCCCAGGAGTTAATATTGCGGGTTCAGCTTTTGCGCTCTGTGAAACCCATCCTAAGGCAAGTTAAAGATGTTATCACTATATACCTGTGATCGAGACAATGGACGATAGAATCCCGTTTATCAAAAAATTCACTTGAAGTTTTTTCGTTTTGACGAAGCTTATCACTATAGAAGTAGCACCACCTCCTATTGAGCTCATTATGGTAGCCACGGCAGCCCTAAAGTAAGAAGATAGCGACTTCATAACCAGGATAGTAATGCAGCATTCATTTCCGTTGGGATGTGATCTAAACTCGTGATTGCACGGATGGATGACTTTTACGATTGACTTTTCTCACAATAGCACTGGTAGCTCAATTCGCGACAGCCGAGGTATGTAAGCCAATTGCGTGGTTTTATTGAGTCAGGTGAGCTAGTGAAGAATGTTAGGAGGCCAATAAGATGTCTTAACGGTGACTACACTTTCATGTATATAAGTCGGCCATTCCAGAGTCATGTAACATCATCCTGCAGGAAATTACGATAGTCAATGCAAATTGTCCAACCTAGCACCCAGCCTCCATCGACCACTGGTGATACCCCATACTGAACCAGCGTTGATGCCAAACCAACCCCACCAGAGAAGAAATGTTCCTTGAAACAAGAGCATTATCAGCAGAAAAAACATGCGCACATAGAGAAAACTAGCAACCGTCGGTGGAATGAAGGATAAAATGAATAATTTTTCCAGCAATTTTTTACAAGTTCCTTAAAGGAACAAGCGGAAAGCTGAACCATGCTTTCAGAATCTCAGGATTGCAGAATCTGCAGTGGAACAGGAGAAGCTGCTGAGGAAAAAGAAGAATTCTATTCAACAAGTACCTACATCCACATCACAAATTCGAAATGAATGAATCAACTGAAGCATGATGTAATAAAAAAAATGAAAAGATGAAAAAATGAAAGAGCATAAAAGAAAAAAACTGCAAGGTTTTAGCTCACCAAGTAGGGCATTTGTTGGAGAGCTCATCTGATGTACGCTATCCTCATTGAAACGATTCCGCCTCGGTTTCAAGTAGACAGTGGCAATTAAGCCAATTATTCCACCGACCATGTGAACCTGGTTTCAAACTTGTGGTACGTTCACACAGGAGGATAACAATAGTTCGTCACTTACAGCTGAACAGCCAGCAAAGTCAACGACACCAAGCTTGTAGAAGAAGCCTTCACTGTCCCATACCCAGTGTGCCGGAAGCGCCTAGACTGAAGGGAATTTCGAGAGGAACTTTGAGAATTACATAAGGAACGCAAAGTATAACAGTGATCCGTGCCGACTGTATGACAAAAATTCGGCCAAGAACGATCTCAAGGTTTCCCATGCAGCCCCAGATTCAAAGCCTGACGCTAACGATAACTCCTTTCCCTTCATGGTTTCAGGCTTTGACGTTAAAGGCATCGTACGCGCTGAAAACCACTCACCGCTTTCTGGGTTTGAATCATTGGCTGGGCCCGCCTGAGGACGTGGGTAGAGTTTGTCATTATTGGGAGGATATGGGCGATCGAATGCCTCGAATTCCACCAAAAGAGGCCGGCCTTCCGAGAGCCAAGTGGCCTCAAATGAGAAAAGAAGGTTTTCAACAAGCCATATCGCGTAAATGAGTGGAAGTTGGTGTATCATTTGTTGATAAGCTGCCTTCTTTTCTCATTTGAGGCCACATGGCTGTCAGAAAGCCGGCCTCTTTTGGTGGAATTCGAGGCATTCGATCACCCATATCTTCCCGATAATGCGTCGGTGACCCGAAAAACTCTACCCACGTTCTCAGGGAGGCCCAACCAATGATTCAAACTCAAAAAACGGTGAGTGCTTTTCAGCGGGTACCATGCCTTTAAGAAATGAAGGCCCCATGTTCTAGGCAAAGACCATAATCGTTCTAATGTGTGGAAGAACGGTGCTCACTTCTGGGGACCTATCGAAATGATAATGATCGACAACACTGCGTTGACACTGCTCGATTACGTTATTAGTTTTCATTGTTCGATAGAATGGAAAATCTTGCATTCTCAGAGGTCAGCTGAAGGCTATTGTCCTCAATTATTTGTGAAATTCCGATTCGCAGTTGCAGAAAATCACTATTGCAACGTGCAGCTCAAAAATAATCGTTCTGGGAACACGGAGTCACAATAAAACAAGAATCTATGCCGCACCAAAATCGAGGTATTACCCGTCAACCAACCCAGTGGAAATCTCGAAAATATGTTGTAATGTGAACAATGCTTTTGTTCCTGACTTGCAAAATGTTTCGTTCTATCCACGAAAACGAAAAACTTGGTATGTTAAAAAAATCTTGCAACAGTCATCATCGGTTAACATTATGGACAAAAGGATTAGAAAAAAAAACTCGATGGCAGAAGAAAATAAAAGAAGTAGGAGTCAATCAGCATGCAAGAAACTCACTTGAATTAGAATAACGAGACAACCCAGCAGAATGTATGACTTCAATTTGGCTCGCTCCGCTACGGCTCCTGAAAGGAAAAGTTGTATCGTAATTAAATAATTTTTTTCTCCGCTGAATGGGTCTCAAAATTTCAAAACCTTCATGCACGAACTTTTCTAGCATGATGTTGTTCTGATAGATAGACCTCCTTCAAGGAATGTGCAGCTAAAGATTTTGACGCGGGGAGGAAAACGGAGGTGGAAGATAAATTTAACCCAAAAACGAAAACTGGATAAAGCAAAATGGACCGAAAGACGGAAAACGGATACCAAAAAAAAAACGGAACTTTTTCTTCTTGTGAAATACTCAAAACTTCTTCGCGTTTTTTTAGATTCAGCTGGTATATGCGCTATATCAACACTTGCTGTCAATAAACAATGGCATGCAGTTAACAAGAATGAAAAAGGAGCTTTTCAAGTCGGAATTTCCATCGCGTTTGTGCTACAAAACAAATGATCGGATGCATATAGATTAGGCCTAATACGATCTCCTCATCACTTGAAACTTATAAGCCACCACCACCACAGGCCCGACCCCCTTTACTCACCACTACAGGCCCGGCAGCCTTCCGGATTTTCGACCTCGATATCGGCTGGATGCATGGATGAATTTCAACCGATCCTACGTTCCTCAGTCCATTACCGGTCTTTGTACTCATCCAGGCTCGCTCTCGCGCAATGGCTGCGGATGAAAGGAAACACAAACCTAAGACAACTCGTCCACCAATTTTTCGCCCTCAAATATTCGGTTTTTTGAGGAGCCATAACTCCTTTCGTAGTGGTTTTTGAACGATTTTAAAGATACCACTGTGATCAGCGTGTGGTTTTCTCCACTACAAGCATAAAAACAGAAGAATAATTTTCTGGGTGTTCTGTGCCTTTAAATGCAGCGTTCACGATGAAAATCGTTATTATGTTTTTTTACCTATCTTGAAAACGGTCTCATACTTATTCCAGTGATGTCCCTGGAATCGTACAAGACGGAGTTATGGTCTCTCAAAAATTGAGCTAGAGAAGCATGGTGGACGAGTTGTCCAAGGCTTGTAACTTCCGCCTTTTGCAGCCGATGTATGCGAGCTGATCTGAGTAGAGAGAGAAGTTGAGAATGAAGGGAAGACCGGGGCTATTGATCGGAAACCATCGCTCATCTAACGAACTCGAGTTTTCATTTGTTCACGTTGGAGGGCGGACATTGCGCTTTTGGGGTTTGCCTTGCGCTCAAAGTCGCAACTACGGGCTCTTTTGGGGCTCTTCCTGGCTCGTTTTCACGCGATCTTCCGACGTAAACGTTACGGTGTGCACCTCCACTACACATTCCTAGTGGAAACCGAAACACATTTTTTATCGTGAACACTGTATTTAAAGGGGTCACGATGAAAAATGTTATCAAAAAAAAAACTACAAAAATCAGCTTAGATTGAAAACAGCTGAAAAACTAGGAATGTAGAGCGGTGAAAAACGGACTGGAATTAGAGTTTCTAGGGCCCAAAGGCGCCAGTTCGTGCACACGTGCACTGCGTCGCAAAAAAGATCGCAGTCTCTTGCCGAGCAGTCAAAAATCATCGACATTCAGAGGAAGAAACAAATGCAAATTTACCCAATAAAAAATGTTTAACAATGAAAGCAATCGCTTCAGTCAAAGTTTTTTACTAGAAGAGTAAATGTTCATTGATTAAAAATTCAAGTCAGCTGATGTTCTTTATATAAGAGATCATTGATGCCGAAAGTGTGGAATGGGCTCGTCCACCATGAAAAGACAAGAAAGTTCAGGCTTCAATATTGGTCCAAAACAGCGGTTTTTTTTCGCTATTTTTTCTTTTATGTCCTACTACTCTGAACCCAGAGAAGGGTTCAGAGAGGAAAAGAAGACAAGCATATTTCATCGCGACCACTGCCTTCAAGTGCGGCGGCCACGTAAGTATAACGAAGTATACACGAAGTCTGCCTGAAGGGTCAACACAATTACTTAGCACCGTACGATAGGTCATCGTTTATGGTATCCTTATGAGATTTGGTCTAGTGAATGGAAAAGGGTCGTATTCGCCAACAACCCGCCGAGGGATGTCGAAGGGAAGCGGAGGGGACGATACCGCGCGTGGCAGAGGAACAGATCAACCCATCTTGCATCATGTAAGATGGAAACGCAAACTGTGCTACGTATCGATATCACCGCGAAAATATAAAATGCCATCGCGAAACGCCCATTTTTCTGCGAAGCGATGCGAAAAATTGTGGCGGTGGCGAAGGAAGCCAAGAAAGACGAGAGGTGGCCGTGCAGCTCGCATTTTGTACTGAATTTTCACCTCATCTCACGTTCGACTTCCCGGCGGGTTGATGGCGAATACGACCCCAGGCGCGCTCATTGCGAGTGGGCATTCTGCGTTGGCGGGGCGGCATAACCGGCAAACGGGGTTTCAATCTCGGGCGACGATCTATCGTAGCAGCTCTTTCTATTCACTAAAGTAAATTTGATGATGGAAACTAAACGAAGCCTTCGCATCATGCTCCCAGTTTTACACAGGGTAAAATAGACATTCTTTCTTGTCTGAGTATGCGGAGGAATAATGTTTCGGACACGGTAGGGTACGGTACTCCTCTAGACAGTCACGGCTGATCCGTTAGAGTGTTATCACCAGCCTCTGATCACAGGGGCGAAACAACTCAAACCAGAGTTATTTTCAAAATTATCAATATTTGAATCTATGATGCATGGAAGTAAAACTTTGATTATCCACCTTTTCTGCGGGTTTTCCGTATTTTACCACAAAAAATGCCGGGAAGCGGCAAACGGAAAACGGATACGCAAAACGATCGGAAGACGGAAACCGGAGGAATGGTATTTCCGCACATCCCTGCAATCCCTCTCTAGTCCTTTGAGCAGGCGAACTCGCTATGATCACATTTTCCCTAGAGCATTCCCCCTATTTTCTACGCAAAACAAAGTTGTTAGCAGCAATTATTAACACAATGATGGAAATAATGTCCGAGCACTGAATGTTCCATAACTACTTTTTACCTCAAGGTCTCCCCGACAGAGCGAGTTTCTCTCGTTTCAATGGACAGACAACCACATAAAAACAATTAATATTTCACGGGAGTGAAAAACCTTGATGCGAAGTATTTCCGAATTCACTTGTTTTCTTGGCATCAACGAATATGCAATCGAAATGGAAAAGCGTGCGATTTGATGAAAAGTAGGTGCTCACAAATGCACAGATATAAATACAAATACAAAGCATTTCCATTGAAAGTGAACAATTGTGGTGCGCGCGAAGCGCGAACCGGATTTGGTTTTGAATCGGCCGTGCGCGCAACCCCTTTTTCGAAATCTCAGCTCGAAGTGAACATAGAAAATAGCTTCAAATTGCATTATAAAGAGCGCAAAAAGTTGGTAGGAACACCCAAAACTGGTTTGGAATGGTTCACTGGTTTTCGAGAAAAAAGTGAAAACCCGCTCGTTTTTGTTGTTAATCTCTTTTCTTAGGCGGCGTTCACGATCTTGCGGGTACACTTAAGATTAAGCTAGGAAGCTCATTTCTGGACAGGAGGCTGGAAACGGTTGCAGGTCGCTCCTATTACATATTTAACTTGATACCTTAACTCTGAAGGGTACCTCAAAATCGTGGGTTTAAATACTAAATTAGCCGTGCATTACGAAAACTGCTAGAGCATGCTACGGCTGTGGAGACCAGGTTGTGTGGGTGGACCTGCAGCCAACTAACACAGGTCGTCGGAGGTAAGTACTGAACTTGTCAGGATTCGTACTCATGACACGTCATCGATCGATATTCGATATTATCGATTTTCGCGCTTTCTGCACAAAATGCGGCGAGAAGTGGTGATTGTTGATGGGATTGGTTTTCTTGGTTGGGCAATGTTGCTCATCAGTCTTTATCGAAAAAATAAGAATCAATAATATTGATTTTCTCGCTTGTTTTACAAAATGCCGCAATTATTCTCGATTGTTGATGGCTCTAAGGCTCCGTCCATACGTGGCGAGAGCGTGCGATTACGCAAAATTCATGGTCATCATGGGCACACGACTCGCTAGCCGCTCACACGCGCTCCTTCTCGCGCGCCTTCGCCTTCTCGCTCTCGCGCGCTTACCCCAGCACCGCGAAGCTAGCACCAAGCTTCAAGCTTTCTGCTCCATTACTAAAGCAGGTGGCATTAAACCTGTAGCAAAACTATTGCCCTTGTTTTCCATAATCCCACCACGGAAATCGAAAACCGTTGGAAATCATCAGCCTTTGCGCTCACTCGAGCGACTGATCGCCCGGTGAAACGTTTTCAATCGAATCAACACGAGGTAGGGGGTGTTTGCCAGTGTTAGTTTGCGGGCACGGTCTGCCCCAGCGCTGAGGAGCGTCGAGAGCCGCACAACAGCGGGAACGCCCGCTCTCGCTACGTATGGACGCTGCCTAAGTCCCTTGTTTGGAAATTTCTTCTCATCATGCAAGATCGAATGTTAATGATCAATAATATCGAGTTGCATCATGTTGCACAAAATGCTGCAGTGAGTGGTATTTTTATGGTTGTGGGTCATAGGTTTCAAAAATTGCACTCATACGACAATATCGTGTGTCAGATGTTTCATCATTCCAAAATGGAAATCGTGGAGCGAAATTGAAGTCAGAAAGGGAACCTTAGCGTAAAAATGTGAAATTTCTGAAAATTTAGCTTTTTGGCAAAATAAACTATTTGGTAATGCCATTAATAAGTAAAAAAAGTTTCAAAAATATCTTGAAATATCCTAACAAACGAATTGGCGTAAAATAGCCTGGAGTACTAAAAAAGGGAGGAAATGAAATGAAATGACAAATAATACGATATGATGGTCAATGACAGACGAGGGATCGGATTTTACAAGCTTCTCCGTTAAACTTATCGATAGAAATCAAGCGCCCCAGGGAAACATTACGCCATTTTTGAAAGCTGTAATAAGTAAATTGGCATAGGTCAAGCTAGATGAACGCAACGCTCCAATATATATCGCGCTTGATTTCGCTTTGATAAGTTTAAAGGAGAAGCTTGTAAAATCCGAACCCACGTCTGTTATTGACCATCAAATCGTATTTTTAGTTATTTCACTTCATTTCCTACCTTTTACCACAACGCGTTGGGTGACATAGGACACGAAAAGCCTAGTTCGCTCGGATGAGTCCGTGCGGAGCAAGCTGCGAAGCGGGCGGTCATGGCAAAATATAACAGTGTTAAGGATATTTTGACATAGTACGCCCGATAAGCCTCACTTCCACGAGAAATGGGGGAGACAGGCTATACTCATTAACTGGCTCACTTTGTTAGGTTTACGCTCAACTTGCTCACCAGTTTTAATCGCAGAATGCTTTAGCGGCAATATGAGGTTCTGCAATGTTTCGAACATTTGAGTATTGCCGGATCTTTTTTTCCAGTTCGGATACCTTCGCTCGTTTTTTTGTGTCACTTTTTTTGTGTTGCAGCCGTTGTTTTGTTTTCCTAACTTAGATTTCTGACGTGTTTTTGCGATTGTAAGGCGTACCTTAGGGTGCATATAGATTAAAAAACAAAATAAAGGAATCTAGTAATTTAAAATACAGCTTATAAAATTTAATTTAATAATACAGTCGCGTTTGCTCTTCACTACTTTGAGTATTTCAACCTATTACATACTTGAAGAACGATGCACGCATAATTTTTTTCTGACAGCCCCTCACGGAGACACCGCTTCCGAGTGAAAACAGAAGTAAAAGCTCACCGGACACAATAGTTGAAGCGGTGGTGGCCAGACTCAGTTGGAACAGAAAGGCTGCATATGACCATCCTTCCTCATTCACTGTTGTCAAGTCCCTGTGAAAATCCGATTAATATTTGAATAGTTTCGGATTTCATGAAAAATAGTACTGGAATTATATGTACTGTCCTTATAGTAATGAAATTCCGGTCAACAGTTCCGACTACCGCTATTGCAGCACCCAATACGATGATAGTCGTGCTGGGACAAGGATTATTCGATACGGAATCAAGTGGTCCTAGCACGATTATCATTGTGTTGTGTGCTGCAACTGTGGACCGGAATTTCGATCCGATAAGGACAGTACACACGTTTGAAAGAGTTGGCTAAACATTCTTTGGAAAGAAGAAGGAACAAAAGTACGCGGCTATAGGAAAGATTGTAGATTGAAAATGATCTCTGTTCCAAAAGGTGATGTTTTTCTCGGCAGAAATCCATAGGTGTCTACATATATTATTGCCCAGTCTAAGACTTGATCATGCCTCATAGAATGGGTATAATATCAAAGAGTGTGGGAAGTGGACTACATATCAAAACAACTAAATACGGCGAACTGAGACGGCAATAACATGAAATTCCTTTTGTTCTCTCTGTTCTAATGATGAGTGAAGAACAGGCTTCAGGTAATGCTTGCAAACAGCGAAATCGAAGCCTACCAACCTTGTCGGGTCGTAGAAAAATCGCCCGAATCCGACAAAGCTGTTCCGAAAGGGCTCGTAGTCACCGTAGCTCAAACCATAACCAACACTCCAATAGGACAAGCCACCGAAGACCACGTCAACTACGTTTTTCACCATGATGTTCACCTCATCCTTGGCCGAGACGCTGCCGGATTCGAGCAGACCGAAGCCTAGAAATTCAAAGGCATCTGAACTTATTTTTATTTTCTGAAACACTTTGAACACAATAAAATTTGATTTCGATGCCGCGTTTCGCAGAGAAGCAATTTGGCAGTTTTTTAGGCGAATCCCTTCAGCCAAACTGCAGTATCCTGTTGGGATTTTTCTATGTGAACAGAAGGCTATTCTAATCACCGGAACTCGATGCTTCCGGTCGTTGGTGGCCAATACCCATTGCACTCGCATAGATTTCGTCAATCGCCGTCGCCAGCCCCTGTGTTACATATTGCTGGAGAGGAAAAGTCACAAAAACATATGTAAACCCTGATGGCTGCCACTCTTATAGCTGGTCAGCTTGATGGGCGAGTGCACTACAAGGAGTTCAACTGGACTCTTGCCCCTAGGAATTACAGAAAGCAGAGGCTCCAAAAGAAAATGGGAAATAGTTTGGCGAAAAAGAGTACAAATAGGAAATGCATGTGTGGAGGAAGTGAAAGTTGTAGGTGTACTACGAATAGTATGGAATGCTGGTACAAAGATTAATGGCTATTTACTCTAGAGGCTGAGAACGTGGGCGATTTCGGTTAATTCTGAATCACCTCTGTTGATTTGCAACTTTCCTTGGATCTAAGCGTAACTAATGTACAGTCGGTGCGAATCTCACAATGCAGTACAAAGAAATTTATTTTTCGCGAAAACGACTTTTTGCGGCGTCTTTTTTTGCGCGCACGAAGCGCCGCATAGCTATAACTCGCCTCAAAATTCACCGACTGAAATCTCAAAGATGTTTTCGTCTTCGCCTCCGTCAGGCAAACACAGTGGTACGCGAAACTCTTTTCGACTCCGGTATTTTGCCAAATTACAGAATATTTTCTTTTGAAATCGCCATCGATCACAGGCCGAAACATGATAAATTTCTGCTGCCATGACCGTAAGATCAGTTCACAACGAGCGATGTCTTTACCCTCGCTCCGCACAAACGCGCGAGGGAACAGAGTAAATTTGGCTCGGAACCAAAGGATATGTTATGACATAGATACGTGCAGCGAGTTTGCGCCGACCGTCAATAAGGAACGCAAAGTATCAGGGCGATTCGTGCCGACTGTAAGGCCCATGTTATTCAATTAAAAAGCAGTGACTCCAGTAAGCGAGAAAACTCCCACCCGGGAAAATGAAGGGATGATAGGGATCGATTAGTTTTGCGCCTAACAGCTGAGCGCAGCATCCTTGTTTCGCGAGAACACGATGGTCAGTGAATAAGCCAGGAGTGATGGTCGATCTATGTAACAGCTATCCACGAGTGTGGAAAATGCCCTGCTGAGCCAAGGGTTTGTGGTCAACTCGATTCCAAAGGTGAACGATTTAGCGCGAGATGGACCGAAATGACCCTGTTGCACAAGGTGATCGCTTTGCTCGAAGACGAATCTCAGTTGAATGAGTTGCCTTCTTGACCGTCGCCTATTCAGATGCGGCATGTAAGAACTCTCATGAAGAGGGCAGGGAGCCGCTCCGCGTTCTACGTGCGAAGCGTCGAGCTAGAAGTTACATGCCGTTCCTTTGACGCTGGTATACAACCTCACTACGCACAGCAAGCCCCCCGCCCAACAGCTGTTTTTCGATTTTGGTCCTATCTGAAACGGCTTCACTTCTGTGAAATACTGAAACCAAACGGGAAAATTAGTCAAAACTTGATTAACTATCAAGGGAAGAAAAAGGTAGAAGTTAAGCTCGATTGGAAAAAGTTAGGCAGGGAGTTCACCGTGCTTTGAGAAGCTGCGACCTTACACATTACGCACGGCATGCTCTTCGGGTCACCTCTGGCTCGACGCTTCGTACACATATATGTCGGGCGCGGAGTGGATTCCTGCTCTCCTGGAAAGCGTTCATGCTTGCTTGCCGCCTCAGGAGGCGAAAGGGCTGGCACTACTCAAGGTGTGCGTTTCGTGGGAAAATCGCATGGCTTTAGTGCGCGACGACGAATGAAGGGAAGCATCATTCACCTGACGAACAGGCTGTCAATTTGATTAAAGGCAGCGTTCACGATAATCATCCTCGCTGACTTTCCACAGTAAAATGATAGGCGAGAAGGATCCTAGGCTCCCAGTGTCGAAAGAACGGTAGAAAACGAGCCAGGAGCTGCAAAACGACGGCTGCAAACAAGCGTTTTGGTGCCCCAGACACGCCCGTGCCCCAGATCCGCCCCTCGAAAGGAACAATTGAAGACTCAGATTCTAGGAGTGATCAAGTCAAGGAAGTGCTGATAAGTGAGCTGTTTGATTCATTGCACTAATAGGTATCATCCATCAAGCGGTCAATTCCTCCACGCTCAAAAATCAACGTAAACAAGGGAGGGCCTATTTTTGCTCAAAAACGCGTCTTTCGTGTCCGTTTTAAGAATGCCTTGCTATATAGGGCACCAGACCTTTCGTAAACCGTGGAGATATCGGAAGTGAAATTTATCGTGAACACTGCCTTTAATATATGAGAAATGGCTAAAAAGAAAACACGAGGCGTTCGTAATCAGGTTCTCTCATGGACAGATTCACATATCACGTATCCTCTACAATCACCTAATGATTTTATCGTAGATAGTCGATATTCTAGCGCGACTGTGGTTCTGCGAACCAGTAGCAAAGTTCTCAAACCAAAGAGCTGAGCATGATCTCACGCCTGTGCATTTCTCGTGGCTTGCGTGAGAACGCACTGTTGTTTTTTGTTCTTCAAAATTCCTTTTTCTGAGAAAATCTGCAGCACTTCAGCAAAAAAAACGATCTGCAGAATATTTAGAACCTATTCATGAGTTTTTCCCCACCTGAATGCATAGTGAATATGATGAAACTGCTCGTGATGATCCACACGGCATCGTCTTGGTAGAGTTTGTCGACCTCGGACGAGTTCAAATTGAAGGCGTAATGATGAATTTCTGGAAGAGATCGATTGAGGTATGATCAAAAAGTGTCTCAAAGCAATCATTTTGCACGTTTTTGGCAATAGGACGAATCCCTTCTGTGGGTTCGTCTAAAGTTTTCATGACCCGTTTTTCCTTAGCTTTGATAGATGGATAAATTTGCTGTCAGTGGATTTCGCATCAAGCAAAAATGCTAAAAGTTCTCAGAATAAGCTAAGGAGAATACTGTCGTTCTCGGAGCCGAATTCTGGTCCGCAATTGAGGACTACGGCTGTTGCATCAGGCGGCATGAAGATAATCGTGTTGGGAGAAAGGTGAAGTGTGCCGGGATCAAGTGGCACCAACGCGATCGTCCTCCTATTGCACGATGCAACAGCCGTTGTTCGCGAATGCTGACAGGAATTAGGCTCCGAGAACGACAGTAAATGTGCTTGAAGTTCTGATTATGGTCGATAATAGGCGAGCGTATGTTTTTTCTTGCTTGTTTCTTAGCATGTTTTGATTTGATGTTTGCTACGGTTGTTCTGATCTTCTCTTATTACAGACTTAGCTCTTCGTAAAGGTTTTGTTAGAATATTCCGACGTTACAATGCTTGCATATTCGCGTTTCATCCCTTATCTTTGCCATGGTCACGAATAAGATGGATGAAACGGAAAGCTATGATGGTTTATCGATTGACGGCTTTAGAAAATCTTCAAAAAATGCGTTTGAAATTGGTTCCCTCCACGGGCAGCTTTTTTAGTAGGAGATGCGGGAAACCGAGCCTTTGAGAAGGCTGGCCCGGAAAAGAACATTCATTCAACATTGTCCTGAGGATTGCCGCAGTCGTCGTCCTCACCTCAGGCAGGAGGTGCTCTCGGTTTCAGAGTTTTTTCCTTGTTTCTCTACCCACCCCGGAAGAGGCCCGTCAGGTTTGCAGAGGATTCTGTAGCTCACGTTTCGCACTATGATTTCCCCGCTCGAGCTGTGACTTACAGTTTATAGTGAATTACTTTGTATGTCTGTCATTCTCTTTGGAAAATGAATTTTGGCTGTTTTTGGCTGCTGCCTTGCTTCAAAAGGCCTCAAAATCCTTTCTCGTCATACCCTAGTTCTGATGTCTACAACCTAGAATTTGCAACAATTGCGACCTTGGTTCCTATTAAGTGGAATCGTTCAAAATGAATACAACGCTTCTTGCGCTCGTTCCGCCGTTACACTAGTCCCTCATGTTGGCTGCTCATATGACTGATTCCAATGTGGGGGAGGGGGTGTTGGGGAAGCGTGAAGCACTTATACGGGATCGACAACTTGTCAGAACGCCGTTTCCAACGAAATTCATACTAGTTGATTTACTCTCAATGAAATTTTTGAATCCATGTTTAGAGCTGCTGCAGAGTTCTCTGGATCGAGTTAAAGGCAGTGTTCACGATGAAAGTCGTTTTTCTGTTTTTCTGCCTATCTTGAAAACGGTCCCATGCTGATTTCAATGATGTCCCTGGAACCGTACAAGACCCCCTGGAAACGGAGTTATGGCCCCTCAAAGTTCAGCTAGGGAAGCATTGTGGACGAGTTGTCCGAGGCTTGTAACTCCCGTTTTTTGTAGCCGATGTAAGCGAGCTGACCTGAGTAAAGAGAGACGTTGAGAATGAAGGGAAGAACGGGGCTTTTGATCGAAAACCATCGCTCATCTAACCACGAATTCAGGGAAACTCTTATAGAACGAGGGCTGAGTGGCCCAATGGGTTGGCTGGCCCACGAGATTTTCACCCACTTACCGGCCGTTTTTTGTCGCTATTCCGTTCTTAATCTTCTCAGAGGGACCCAAAGCTTACGTTTTAGCCAAAAAACGTGCAACTTTTTCTTCGTGAACACTGCCTTTGAGTGGGTTCCCTCAGGTGGGCGCTAAGTTAAGGGTAGATTCACCAGGCGATTTTCAGGATGTTCAGGAAAATTGTTTCGGGTTTGGACTAAAACTTATCCCTGGATTTTATCCAGGGTACTGAGCGCTAAATTAAGGCCTAAATGCAGATTTTCAAAAAAATTAACAAGTTTGACACAGAGAATCACCGGGGATAATTTTAGGGGCAAAATGCCATTTTGATTTGAGTATTTGAATTTTGATGATTTCAAAAAGGCAATGATAGATTTTTTCGAAACTTCCCTGTAAGGCCGGGATCAGACTTCCCGCGACCAACGACAGCGACAATGCATTAAAGCATATCGATTTTAGTTCGATATTTATGGTGAACATTGCGTCGCGTCGCTAGTCGCTGAAAGTACGATCCCGGCCTAAGGGGTATGCTATACGTTGTCGCTGTAATGAGCGACCGGCATGCAATCTAATACAAATCGCGGCGGGACCCGTATCGCAACGGCCGTCGTAGGAACAGATGTCGCGTGTGGGTCGCAGCGACGTGTCGCGAAGGGCTGACATACTGCAAATGTGCCATAGCCTGTCGCTACCACTGTGCAGTGCACTGCGACAGCGACAGATTTAAAGGGCGAGAGGCGGTCGCTGTCGCTGTGCAGAGCGACGCGACCGTGTGTCGCAAAAGTGCACCGTACCCCTAAAGGTTATATGAAGTCTTCAACTTAAACCTGACATCCGCTTATTGATTTAAGGTAAATTACGGTATGTTACGGTGAGTATACGGTAGTTTGGTAAATATCTCGGATTTGGCTCAAAACTTCTCTCTCTGGGATTTCTTTGGTGATGAACACGATTTTGAGTCTATTTATTGATTTTCAAAATT
The DNA here is from genome assembly GCA_029168955.1 of Aplectana chamaeleonis. Taxonomy (NCBI): domain Eukaryota; kingdom Metazoa; phylum Nematoda; class Chromadorea; order Rhabditida; family Cosmocercidae; genus Aplectana; species Aplectana chamaeleonis. The sequence goes on from JAPDOI010001724.1 coordinate 52,900, forward strand.
CTTAGGCACGTTACGTCAGTTAAATAGCAGCGCATCTACTCTTACCTACAGTAAGCCTCAGAATATCGAGGAACAATTCTTGATTTCGTCTTCAGTACCTCGGATAACCCCCAGAAATAAGTTTTGAACCAAACCTGGAACAATTTTCTTTGAAGGCAGTGTTCACGATGATTTTCGGCCCCAACTTTTAACCATAAAACAATTTGTTAGCCTCCAAGTGTTAACATAATTACGAAGAAACGGCGAGAAACCCATTGAAACGTCGTATTTCAGTGATATTATTCTATAACATGGACTAGATGTCCGGTTGGATGAACATGTTCATGATGATTGTCACCGGTGGTAAAATGGATCAATCGAAAATAGAAAGATATTTCATGCAAAGCAGGATTAGTTAGGGCCCTAAGGAAGGAACGTAGCAATAGAGAGTAGAGAATTGCAAAGGACGGGTTCACAAAAGATTTCATTCTCACCACAAATAGTTCCAGTGATACTTAAAGGCAGTGTTCACGATAAAAATCGTTTTTCTGTTTCCTCGCCTATCTTGAAAACGGCCATCGTACAAGACCTTCTGGAAACGGAGTTATGGTCCTTCAAAAATTGAGCTAAGGAAACGTGGTGGACGAGTTGTCAGAGGCTTGTAACTTCCGTCTTTTGCAGCCGATGTATGCGAGCTGACCTGAGTAAAGAGAGAAGTTGAGAATGAAGGGAAGAACGGGGCTAATGATTGGAAATCATCGCTCATCTCACTATCTCGAGCATTCATTCGTTCACGTCGGTGGGCGTGTGTTGCGCTTTTGGGGTTTGCCTTGCGCTCGGATTAGCAACTCCGGGCTCTTTTGGAGCTTTTCCTAGCTCGTTTTCATGCGTTCTTTCGACGTCAACGTTATAGTGTGCCCCTCCACTACCCATTCCTAGTGGAAACTGAAACACATTTTTTATCGTGAACACTGCCTTTAAGAGGCGAGGTGACACTCAAGGATTTCATGTACTTCTGGTGCGTTTATCTCAATTTCTACGTCATTTTAGTTCTACCTGGGGGCCACTTAATCAATATAGCGAATAATCTCAAAACTGAAGATTATCGGGAACACTGCCTTTAACACCATAAAAATTGCCTGATGAAAAACCCTTTTCTTCCCGCTCAACTGAGGAAATCCGCCATAACTCGGTTCAGAGAACTCAGCAGAAGCTTCAAACATAAATGTCAAAACGTCACTTGAAATACATCAACTGGCATGGATTTCGTGGGGTACGGTGTTTGTGACCATTTGTCATTCCTTTGTTGGACCGGATTCATACTTCTCCCGACGGGCGAAGCTGTGTCATCATAAATATTGACCGAAAATCAATACGCCCTTCTGTGCTCTCGTGGATAGATCAACGCCCCGTAGAGTATGAGACCGGCCTCGGGATTTGAGTGCCGTTTGATTTTTATTGCTCGCCAAGGTTTTGTTCTCTGTTACCTGCAATTTGATATTGGTGCGCACAATTTGGGCCTTCATAAAGTAGCAATCAATAACAAACTCGGGGAGTGTCCGTCGACCAGTTGAATACGAATGTCACTCGCGCGTCACTCGTTTGTTTACGAAAAAAAACTTGGCTAAAGCTGAGCATTGTCCCTTTTCGTTTCCGAAAGAGATATTGTTGGAACTAAGCCAAGTTCTTTTTTTTGTCACAAACTCAGCAGCTTGTCGTTGCCGAATAAATTTTCATCTATGGTTTCTGTATTCGATTTAGTCTGACGCATAAACCAGGCGGCTGCTCAGAACTTTTTGAAAAATTTGAGAACGACATAAAACACCGCGGGTAATTATAGAACAACATATTTTCGCGTGAACAATGTTCGGTTCAATTACTTAGTTCAAACATAAGTCGTTGGTGGTTGCAATGGTGCACGGACAATCAACGGGCGACGAAGTCCGAAAAAAAGTGCCGCGGACACGGGCACGAAGAAGCAATCAGCAATAAGTTTTGAGAACGCACATATTCCAAACTACATTGGAATGCGCGAAAAAACAGCGAACAAATTACGCTGGGCATTAAATCGGCCTGATGTAAGCATCACTTACAAGCAGCATAATGAAAAACTATTCCTCAAACTTTGAAACGCACTTGTTACGAACAACAAAGCGGATTAACTGAGCCCTGGCTTCTATCAATCGATGGCGCGATGGTGAAAATGCCTCCGCTGCCTCGCCGCTGCTTTATTTCCTCCTCCACTGCTTTTCCTTGCTCTGCATTTCATCTCCGGTAGTTCCCTCGCTAGTTGTTTCAGTATTCCTTCAACATACCTCATGACTTCCTTGCGTCTTGAATTCAGAAACCTTTCAAAACCGATTGTTGCAAATTTGAGTGGCTATAAACAGTCGATGCGTTTAACTAATGACTTACGTTGCACGATCCAGCACCTCTGCGGTTCACCGCCAGAAAGCTCCATTGTGATGCCATTCAAAGTACATAAATCGGAGTTTATCCCAATGGCATCGACAACGGAAATCACTGATCTGGATGACTTAGCCACGTTTCAACAAAGTAGTTGGATAAGAAGCCATAAGATAAGGTGCGTTTTCTACGCATTCCAGCGCTATTCCACACGCTGTTTCTTGCATTCTCTAGACACTATTCCTAGCTCGATCAAAGTTCCCGCTTTGATTGTAATTTTGCCTAGTTAGGTTCCTAAGGGGTCGTTTATACTTCCGCCGCGGCGCGGCGAGATGCAATACACCCATATCGATCAAAGCGAGCGCGCTCATGGCGGCGCCGCGAGGCGTTTAGAGCTTTTTCTGCTCGAAATCTTCCAACGAAGTGCGCACGCGGCCGCCGCCTAGCGCTGCCGCGCCGCCCGAGGAAAGCAGGCGGCGCGGCGGCCGCGTGCGATCCGCATTGACATAGTATGCTTCTTGCTGTTATTTCAAACACATTCTCAATTTCGTTCTACTAATTCATCTCTAAAATTCCTTCCAAGGTCCCAAGCGTTGTTTAGAAGAGGCTGATTTTGAAAAGTTCATTTTTTAGCTTTTGAAATCATTTTTTAAAGAAAAATCGTTTGCAAAGACTCTATCCGCCTTCGGGTGCTGTGTTATGGTGAGAAAAATTATAGATATTTCTTTTGCACAAGAAATCACTCATTACAATCGGCCTTGTGTTATGTGAAAGCTACTCCAGGCTGTGTTTAACGTCATTCTGCGACGTGGCCGCGTGAATTCGACGCAGCCCGATTATACATCCTGGTGGCGCGATTTTTCAAGCGGCGCGGCGCCCCACTTATTGCCGCGCCGCTCCGCGGCGGAAGTATAAACGACCCCTTAGGATGGTGATCACAAATCCATTATTCCCCGCCGATGTTAAAAAAATACGGCAGGTTATGGTGGCCGAATTACAATAGTCTCAGGAACCTACTGTGTCTTTCCTGAATAAGAAGAAAAGATACTAAATTCTTGATCATCACCTCAAGAAAACCTCATGGCGAATTTCCAGCGAGATTTTGACGTTTATTCATTGATTTTCGGAATTCCGAAATGGGTGTCGCCCCATAAATAACAGTATACCCACAGTAACCTGCAGTAACTCCCAGAATTTCCGACAAAAGAACACCAGATTCATGTTCATAACCCTGAATAAACCCTTCATAAATTTTTGAGACAAATCCAAAACTTATTTTCGGAGCAACACAAAAATTCCCTCCCTTAGGTCCCCGTTATAGTCGGCCGAAGGGCGCACTGTGCTGTCCTTAGAAATCCTACGTCCCAAGTACTCCTACGCAGTCCCTCGCCGTTCCTGCTCTAAGAGAATTTGCCGCGTCAAAGCCGGGAAACCTACCGCGACCCTCGACTGTGACGCAATAGTTCCGCGATGATACCGCAGCGGCTCCGCGATCAGACGATTTTGTTGCAGTGCCTTGAGCTTTAACATCGCCGCAATAGTACCGCAGCGGCTCCGCGTTGGGACCGCGCCGGTTCCGCAAGGATGTTGCAGCGAACCAGCGTGGAGTACGATGTACTGTCCTGTGTGGTAAAACCAAGTAGTTGCCGGTCCTCTACCCAAGTGTGAGGTAGATTCTGTATTTCCTTAGGCGCTAAAACAACGGCGGTAACCTCTGTCCTTATCAGACAGAGGACGTAAGAACCGTAGGTGCGTATTTTTGTTATTAGTTTCACCTAGTAGTACCAAAGTTCGTAATGTACATCATATGAGATACTCTCCCAGAGCAGCGGCGGCACTATCGCGGAGCCGCACCGGCAATTTCCCTCAGAGTATAAGTAAGCTAAGTGTGGACATTTTGTTCTCTCAAATATCCTCAAGCCGCGTGTTGGTCAAATCGTTGAAAAGAAATTACTGGAAACGAAAATTTTGAACCATTTGCATTGATATTCGTATAAGATGCTTTATTGTTTGTTGTTTTTTAGGATGCTCTTCAGACTTCGTCTTCGAAGATCCACTAACTCTTGACGGGAATGACGACATGGGGTGAGGATCAGAAGGAATTTTGAACGGTTCGAAATTTCTTTCTTGAAAACTATGTGTAACATGTTTCGATTTCCGTTCTTCATTTAATTGTATGGGAATGACTTTTTTCAAGCTCTGTGAAGTGGAATTTGAAGATTTGGAGGAGCGGCGAAACGACCTTATTTTCGCTACAGCGGACCAAGGCGAGCTCACCACCACGCAGCTGCGATCTCAGGGAATTTTCGGTTCAGTTTTGTATCGTAAAAGGATGCAGTTGTTGAATAAATTTGTGATAACGCTTGTATATGAGCATGAGAGATTGTTGTGAATGTTGTTCATCGACTGGACAATGGACAACAGCATTATAGTTGTTCATAGCGTAATAGACATATTTCCCCACATTTACACATTACAAGCGCCGTGTCTTCCAAATCTTCTTTCGAAATTGCCCAATAGAGCTGTTGGCAATTTCAAGAGAAGAGTTGAAAGCCACGGCGCTGGTAATGTGTTTCTGGGAGGCAATATGTCTGTTGCGCTATGATCAACTATCAAACTAGGTATGAACAATTGTAAAACAAAATGCGGAAACCACGGTGTTAATTGTTGGTGAGGTAGTGGTAAAATAGTCCGTCAACATCATGAATATGTTTCCGACAAGGTTGTGAACAATTACAAGACAACAATCTGATTAGTCGTAGCTCCTTCCGGTACGAACAATTTACCATCTAGCCTAGTGCGAAATTAGGCCTGCCTTAGCACCAGCTACAAACATTCATTTTAGACAATTCGTACCTTGTTCAATAATTGGGCAACAAAATGTTCAAAAAGTTCTGAGTGGTCGTGCGGAGTTGGCGGCCTCACTGGAGAATGGGGTTTCGATTCGCGCGGTGTGATCTACCTCGCATCCCGTCCAATAACCAGACTAAAATTATTACGCGAACTCTATATGAATGCACACTCACGGACGATCTGCATAGCAGACGTATTTAACGATGTAGATGGAGGAGGTGTTGAATCGGCCATTGGAAAGAATTAGTGAAGCCATTCATATAATCGCATTACGTGCACCTGGAAAACTTGCTGAATTAATAATTGAAAAAGACACCAAAAGGGCAGAATCGAGATATGAATTGAATCTTCAAAAAGAAACAAAAGTACGTTTGTTTACGTACTTCGATAAGAGGTGACGCGAGGCGAAATCAAGTGGCAGGGGTTCATGCCCATAATCGTTAGGGCTACGAATTGCAATTGAAACGTTTGAGACAAGAATTATAGTGGAGAGAAAAAAGACAAGTTGCTCACAGAGACGCCGAAATTGGTGACCTCCACACCAAATCTGCAAGTTGAGGGTAGCGTGACCAACTGGTATAGTCAAATACGTACTAGGAGCAATGTGAGGATTAGTGCGACTTCATCAATAATATAGAAATATAATCACATGGCACAACGACGAAATAAGAGCAATCCCATGACCATTAGAAGGAAATTGGGGCTCCGAACTAGAAACATAGAACTTACTATGATAATCCTACAGATCTATCACGTTTCAGCACTTTTGTTATTGCTCTATACTATTGTTTTTGAAGTCTGCCGCATCTTACGTCAAGTCTATATTTAGTCATTATAGAATCTAATGACACCATTCTCATGTAATTACATACTAAAATTTAAGTGGTAGAGAAATTCTTTCTGCTAGTGCGTGTAATTTTGTAAGTGCAGCTGGCCGTTCAGAAAATCTTAGAATAAAAGAAAGGATTCATTAGCAGCAAAAACGTTGGACTACAAGGAACTGATTAGAAAGCTCGCGGGACGCGTTTTCGCATCTTTGGTCTATTTCCGACAACTTCCTATGGAATGGTTTCTGGAAAAATTACATTTGATCTTTGTGATAAGGGCTATCCAACGGTATGATGATCGCTGGAGTTCACTGTTACAAAAAGAGGTTTGTGGTAAAGTTTTTGGTAAACAACTCTACTATGAGGCAGCACAGGGCTCTGAGTACTACAGCGTGTGCCGAAGCGATATTAAAAACAGTCCTGAATTCCGTTGGCTTACTACACACTTGACTTTGTGGTTCAAACTGAATGAGGAATTCAGATCGTGCGTCTGTACGTCTTAATAGAGCCTACTAGGCAAAAGAACAAGAGCTTCAGTCAGAGAAATTTTTTTTCACGATTTTTTTGAAAAAAAAAAACGTCCTTCGAGCTGGCGTCAAAAATGTTGGAAATGAGGTAAAAAAACAAATGCATTCCCTTATAACGATAACATTGACCAATGACTGACCAATAAGTCATCGGAAGTTGATGGGCTCTCTTCTCCATGAAAGCACCTAAAAAACTGATTTGGTCTCGACGCGATCCAGCTTTATTCCACCTGGTGGTGCTCACAGCATTCGATAAAGCCGCACATCAGGGGTGCATATTTTAACAGTATTACACCAGAATCCTGTAAAGCGCCTAGACAACCGAGTTGTCAAGTCAACATTAATCACAATTTTGTCTTGTCCGATGTGCTTCTCTAGTGTGCATTCAATAGAAAACGTCCGAAAGTTTTGATAGAGAAAGGCCGCAAGCAAGAAAAAACATTTGCTGCAGAGGTTCACATGGACAAAGATGTCCTGAATAACTGAGTCGCGTCGATGTCAAATCAAATCTCCCTGGTGATTTCGTATCGAGAAGATCACACTAACTGCCACTTTCAATCATTTAGCAATGTTGTCCTTTTTCAGAAATAAATTCGTTTTTACCACATTTTCCTATACATGTGACGCGGTCTCTAAGTCGCTACTCGTACTCCTCAACGCCAGCGCGTGGCGATGGAGTATGAATGGCGTGGCGCCACGCCGTGCAACACGCGTTTGGCGCCCGCTCAGCCATGGCGGCGGAGAGCCGTTACGACTTTTCCATCATTTTCACGCTTAATCCAATAATTTCATTCCACTCCATTATAATTAATTCCGGAACTATCCTCTGCTACCATGATGGCGAACGTAAGCAAAAAATTTGCTTGCTTGGCAACGTTAAGGCCCACCTTATTCCAGTCCGCCATATCGTCGCTGCTGGAGTATTCATAGTCTCCGCAAGAGTGTATCGCGCGTGACACGCGTAAAAAGTGTTCATATTCTCACGATACGCCCGCGCGTGACGCGAGTAGGAATAACGCCTAGTGATGTTTCTTCTTCAAAATCTTTTTTTTTCTGACTACAGCTCTCTAGTAGTTTCTTTTTGCCTAGTAGGGTTATTTCAAGGCAGCAGACACGCTCGAAAAAGTTGTTGAGATAATTACGCTATTTGGGTCATATGGCGCCTAGTAGAACGCTCATGCTGTTGGAAGCGTCAAAAGCGAGTCAAAACTACTAAATTTGAGCGATGCTAATCGAAAAATTTCGTCAGCCAAAACTCATGAGCTTTGTCAGCCCCGCCCCCTCAATATACGAATACGGTCACTTCGGCAGTTTTTTGAAGCTTCCAACGAGGTGAGCGTTTAAGTACAAGCTGTATGAGTCTGTTGGCTTAGCTATCTCCCAAGTTTTGTCGTTAGTATTCGCTATTTCATCCGCTCGGGAATAACTCATCCACTTTCACCCTATAAGAAAAATAGCCGTTATTCCTGTATTTGCGTGCAGTTTTCGCCGGTTTTTTCGTTAGTCTCCCATACTACCAGCTTCAGACCTTCGATTTATGTCATAAAATCGATACCATTTTCGAGCGTGTCTGCTGCCTTTAAGACACAGAATCTGAGTTCGGCATCCAAAGTTTGATCCGCAAGGTAGAATTTGAAGCAAAACCCAATTTTGACACTTTCCTATACTTTTGACGCACGCTGTATTTCACGATCGGGAATTCATGCTCCAAACGTTGCTGTTCAAATCTAAATCCTAACAAGCATTGATTTACCTTGAATTACTTCTTATTTCTGAAAATGAAAGATTCTGAAGGAAGTTATCAGAAGAAAAAAGAACACCAAGGACGCGAAAATGCGTCCCCGCGCGCCTTCTGACTAAACCCTACGAGCAGGAGCCGTATGCCTACCTACCCAGCTTCAGCTCAAAACTCATGTACATAAAAATCCAGCAATACAGCGAAAACACACGGTTTAGCTACTTGTTTGTTCCTGAGAAGTTGGCAAAACGCACGCTCCCAAGGAAACCTTTTCTTCTTCAAGATTGGACGTTCACCTTCTGGGTACAATCAGCTCAACCTATGGAGATCTTGAAACAAGGGAGAGAAGAGAATTTCTCAGGCATCGATGAGAAAATTCATCAGAAGTTCATACAGACAAAAATGTAAATTCAAGGTGATTTAATAATTTTCGCTGTCGGCTTTCGAAAAAAAAATGAGTGCGTGGGATACTCACAGAGTAAAACCGCGCATATATTGAGGCAAAAAAACCATTTCAAAATTTTCCAGAACTTTTCTTGCATCGAAAACGTGTGGTCTTTTCTGGCCAAGCTAATATAGCTCGCAAACTTCTTATCATGCACGTGTTGACTATTTAAGTGATGCCTTTCCCTTCTCGTGCCTTTTGCGCGCCTTTTTGATCAAACTCAATTTCTTTGAATTCTGAAAATGGATTCAGATTTCTGATGGTGGAAACTGTACAATGGTTGTGTAACTGCCAGGGTTTAGTTCAAATGAACAGCTACAGAGGTGAAAACTTCAGTGAATTATACAGTATGCAGGTATAGTTTGCAGCGGCACAACGCTGTGTGCACTGTGTGACGATCTGGAAACCAAGCGTGCAACTTTTCCGTTCCTGATTGGGTTTTAGCAATCATTAGCAGGCATTGCATTGACCGTAATTGCTAGAGGGCATGTCTGATTTCGCCTTTCTCAAGCACCACTACCAGACGTAGTTCGACCGTCTCTACTGAGCCAAAAAAAAGCAAGCAACGATTTCAATGTGTATGCGAGTTCTATATAATGGTTGGCAGGTTTCTGAAACCATTCGAGATTTGATTTTGAAAGAAGATAACTTTTATTAGATAGGGCAACATAGGTATTTCTTCTATTTTGAGCCGCCACGAGGTTAATATGGATCTTTATTTTCTGGCTAACGCGTTTCGGCGTCTGACGCCTTCTTCAGAGCCTTAAAGTGATCCAGTCAATTTAACAAAAATGCACGCTCAAACACCGCGTACGCGTTCAACCGAGAGTTGTGATCTGCTTCGGTTGCCGCGCGCAGACGGCGCCGTACCACTCAGAGTCCTCACCTTACAATCGAACGCAGTGCGTCGACACTTCCGGCCAGCAGTGAGCGAGGGAAATTAAGAATGAGACACTGTCGTACTCGAGATCACAGACTGGTCGCAATGTGTGCGTATCAAAAATGACAGAGCTGGATAAATGGACTGAGTGCAGCTGTTGTTGAAATACACTCCTCCCTTCGATTCATGGCTGGGCCTTTAGTCTGTATCCAAAATGCCTCTAATGTTTTCCGCGGCATGATTTCAGTTTCGCGTTGCAGGATAACTACCTTCACGTTGAAATCTTCTCCATTGTGTCTTCTTACACGGTGTGCACCCAACGGGGTTGATTCACGCGAGCATCTCTTTCCGTCAACGTGCTCACGGATCCGCAGGCAAAGTGGTCGCCCGGGCTCACCAATGTAGGTGACAGTATGGTCAGGAAGATATTTTCGACAGGTCAGAGGATTGGCTATGGGGCAGCGGCTGGCGCCTATCCAGCCGTAGCATTCATGGCCAAGATTGAGATGCCCGTATTAGAAGGAAGACCGCTGTTCTACTGTCGATACATCGACGACTGCCTGATCGTTACCTCCACCCAGAGTGAGATGGATAGATACTTTGAGTTGATGAACGACCAATCAGAGCACATAAGACCTGCAGAGAACAACCTGTGCATGGTTGGCTACCCTTCTTAAATGTGGAAATCAACATGCAGAATGGTGTATGCAAGACTAGATGGTATAGGAAGTCCACCAAGAAGAACATCATTGTTCATTGCTTGTCTTCTTATTCCAAACAAACGAAGAATGCGACTGTAAGAAATATGATGCGTACAGCGGCAAGCGTCAGTAGTGGTGCTGAAGAAAAGAAGCACTCTCTGCAATTAGCTCGCAGTATTGCGGCATCTAATGGTTACAGTCTGTCGACATATGCTCGCAGAAGACGCACTCCGAACAACAACCACTCATACCAAAACGAAGCCGGAAAAATTGCTTTCTGCTTGCCATTCATATCCGACGACTTCATTAGTGCCGTGCGATCCTGCTTGAGGCGAGCGGACCTGAAAACCACGTGACGCTTATCGCTATTCCACCATTCAATCTGGAAGCGTCTACTTGTGAGAAACCGGATCTACGACCATATATGCACCACAACTGATTGCCTGGTTTGCCTTTCGGGTAGAGAAGGCGACTGCATGTACGCGGGAGTGATATATATGATAACATGCTTGGCGTGCGGAGACAGCTACATTGGTGAGTCCGGGCGGCCACTTTTCCTGCGGATCCGTGAGCACGTCGACGGAAAGAGATGCTCGCGTGAATCAACCCGTTGGGTGCTTACACCGTGTAAGAAGACACAATGGAGAAGATTTCAACGTGAAGGTAGTTATCCTGCAACGCGAAACTGAAATCATGCCGCGGAAAACATTAGAGGCATTTTGGATACAGACTAAAGGCCCAGCCATGAATCGAAGGGAGGAGTGTATTTCAACAACAGCTGCACTCAGTCCATTTATCCAGCTCTGTCATTTTTGATACGCACACATTGCGACCAGTCTGTGATCTCGAGTACGACAGCGTCTCATTCTTAATTTCCCTCGCTCACGGCTGGCCGGAAGTGTCGACGCACTGCGTTCGATTGTAAGGTGAGGACTCTGAGTGGTACGGCGCCGTCTGCGCGCGGCAACCGAAGCAGATCACAACTTCGGTTGAACGCGTACGCGGTGTTTGAGCGTGCATTTTTGTTAAATTGACTGGATCACTTTAAGGCTCTGAAGAAGGCGTCAGACGCCGAAACGCGTTAGCCAGAAAAATAAAGATCCATAACGACCTCGAGGCGGCTCAAAATAGAAGAAATAGCTCATTACAACAAAATGCCGAGGTTTAAGGACAGTCGGGCGTATACGCAACATAGGTAATTTGACAATCACGTGCTCGCGAGGCTGCTCCAATTTTGTAGGCCCAAGGTATTTGAACAAATCGTGTGATTTCCCGCTCTTGACTTTAATAGTGAACGAGATAAGTTAAAAGTCACTGTAGTTGAAGCTTGTAGGTTTGCGGTTGAACGGGTGCATGAAACATGTGACTTTCAGGTATCCCACTCCGTTCGCTTTGAGTGATCGGGAACTCTCATAGTAATGCAGTTTCAGATAAGGTCTTTCCGAATGACTGTCCGCCCGATTAACGATGGTATCGATAATATTAGTGACAGCCGTTACGGTCACTATGCCTCCACCGTCAGCGACTGGCCGGCTGCAGTGGTCGCCGGGGAGTCGCTGGGGAGTCAGATCAATAACAAATGCTGAAGAGTGTATTCTCCCTTCTAAGCCTTACAGGTTGTTAGTGTGGAATTATTTATTGGACGACGTTTCGATGATCCCGTCGTTACGACGACGATCCATTTGCATTCCTGGCCACGAAGAAGCAGGGAGCGCACAGTTGGTGGAATTAGGGCCTTGATAACGATGGGATCGTCGAAACTTCGGCTAATAAATAATTCCATCCTAACAACCTGTAAGGCACAGAAGAGAGAATACACACTGAAGAAATGCCCAGGTTCCAAGAAGACCGAACATGGGAACAAATGCGAAAGATGGAACCCCCCAGCGTCACGATACGGTCACTTGACGCTAGCACGTCTGCTATGGATGGAGCCCTACAACCTTCACTTTGCATGTAGCGTACTGAGCTTTGATTGTCCGTCTCCAATGGGCAATGTCACCTTACGGATGAAATTACTTCAAGCCCGATCAATGCCGAACAAGGGTCACTCAATAATATTGATTAGCTGGGAGCGCTTGCTGGGTACAGAACGTCTTGTCTCTTTAGAAATTAAAGAGGACTGTCGTGTGACAGAACAGCCTTCAAAATTACGTCCCCAAGTAGGGCTCGTGCAATTCAATTAGAAAGTCACGACGCTCTCTGGCGGGAAAAGTTAAACGCTAGAAAGCGAAGGTACAGTCGGTACGGATCGCATTGATACTTTGCGTTCCGTACTGTGCATAGGCTCACACTTTGCGCACGTATGTTATAACACGACTAGTGCCGACTTTACGCCAGCAGACAAAGAAAGCAAAGCATCAGTCTGATCTGTGACTACTGTATATGCCTATCGGTCGTACAATTTCGAGCTCCTTAGCTGACGGCAGCTTCCTAATTGAATGACACGGACGATGCCCATGTTGCTGTTCGTATGCATAATCTGCCAACGATGCTTGTAATGACCATTAAACAGAAGCGCGTCTCACAGTTGCCAATAGTTTTTGAGGTAGGCATTGCGTAGGCGGGCAGCTCTCTCCATAACATCGACGTGGATCGTCAAGGGACTTCGCGTTGGTTAGCAAATTCAGAATGGCAGTCCTTTTCTTTGAATGTGGGATTCTAGAGTACTGATAACCTTCGGTTCTTATGAAATCATCCGCTCTAGACAAGCGGTCTTACATATATAGGTTTTCTATGCTGTGAGCAAGATTTTCGGGTCCTTCATTTAAAGAGCTTTGAGTATGCGAAATGTACCAACGACGGCTTTCGTACTTATTTGATCGTAATGAGGAGAAAAATCTTGATCATCTGTATACAGAAACTCTAGATTTCTAACCGTATCAACTGTGCGAATCTGGGTATTTTCCACTAGGTATAGAGATGACGCTTTGGGGGTTCCACATGTGGTGTAGGGTTTTTTCGCGAGATATGATAAGCTGCCGTTCCTGAGACTATGCAGTCATAATATGGATAGCCGACTGCATACATATGCGATAACAGTGAAGCTGTAAAAAGGCTAGGTCGACGACTAGAATTCATTGATTGCCTATCAGTTTTGAGCAAGCTGATGATCTTTCATAATACGGTTCTTCGATGTCAAACACTAGACTCTCCCCACAGCAAAAAATTACAGTGTTTATATAGCTGTTTTCACCCACCAAAGATGGCTTTTTCGTGGTTTCTCGGTATACATAGGTCAAACTACGCCGAACTAAAGAAAACTTTTCTTACAAGGACTTGACAGCCATTACTCGTCGTGAACTTCGCCTTTACTAGTCTGCGTACCAGAGCTCTGTGTGCTCTCCTGATAACTTTGAGGTTCGCGTCGTTTCTGCACACGTTTGTATTCCATAACACAGCGCCGCTGTCACAGTGAAGTTGAACCGATCCACTCATGTTCCTACATCTCGCAGTTGGTCGGTCGTATTCACGATGAAGAAAAGTCTTGCCGCGCCACCTTTTCATCTCCGTTCAGTATCGATGGACAGGTCGTTGGACATCCTACCTTGCCTCCGATAGAGACTGGGAAGTACGTGACAGCAAGAGGAGTGAAAGCAAAGCGGGTTGCGCGTTCGCAGCAGATTATGATCGTTTAGCTTTCCACAGAGCTTTAGTTCAGTAACCGACCTTCGCAGTCCCTTGGGGTGGCCATACATAGGTGTGTTCCACTCTCAAGTGCAAACTTAAAGCGCAATTGCTGGATACACATAGGCTGCATGTTGAATGTCGCAATTCTATACAGCACTTGACTTCATTCTGCGCTTTACTGAGAATTGCTCATGAATAAAAAGAAATCCGAGCTTGAATGGGAATCGATAACCCACCACCTTTGAAACGAGGAGCTAATAGAATCTACTGTATTGAATTTATTATTGCATTGATTGAAAGAGAAGGAACGATACATCTATCTCGAGGAATGAGGAAGTGATGCTGGAATCGCGCACCTGACATCTGTTATTAAAATGCAGCAATTAGGTAGCAATTATGTAGTGGGAGCCATCTTTAGCTTGTTGTGGTAAGAATCCATCTCCTTGAATACTGCTTTACCCGAATGGAAGTCACTGAAATTCAGAGCCAAAGATATAATCAGTGACTTATTACTTTGCTATGAAATATTCAAAACTCCGTCGACTGAATCTTTTTGAGAGCTTGAGATTAATCAATATAATAAAGGGTTATTCGAAAAAGAACGGGAATGGAAGAGAACGTCATGGAAACGGGCAGGACACAAGAACTGGAATACATTTCTCGCCAACATAGTACTTCGCCATCCGAGAGAACTTATCGACAACTACAAAATTTCAGTTGAATATTGGCTGTAGAACGATGTCAAGCAAACTTCAAAACAAATGCAGATTGGAATGAGGTGATTTCCCGTTAATAATGTGGTCAACTCCTCAAACATCAGTAGAGTTGCATGGTTTCAAATGCGATGTATGACTGCACTAGCATTTGTAAAAGCATGAAGGAAGCACCAAACTTGACAAAGAATGTTTGACGCTGGTAGTTTTCTCGGTGAATGGTTTTTCCAAGACTTGAAAAGGCAGCCGTATTCAATGGTCTAAATGCTTGAATGCTCGACGATTGATTCCACTTTCCACAATCAACCTTAGCTCCACATGGAATAACCAACCTCAGGAGCGATATAAATGTGACTGGGGAAGCGGTGCATGGTACTCGGGTATCACACAAAGCAGGCTGGTTGTCGGCATATTTGTGAGTGGAACAAGAGCTGGGTGCTAAATACGAACAAAGCGTTTTTGTTTTTATGAATACAAAGCCGATCTCGCTCGTTTGAGTACGTGTGGAGCAAGCAGTGAATCGGTCGATCATGGGTAACAGAAAAATGATAATGAGATTTCGACATGATACGCCTGCTGAGCATTACTTTGACCTACTCAAAATGAAGGAGACAAGCTACACACACATTATGCATTAGTGTAATATAAAGTGAAATCACTGTTACAGATGTAATCCGCGAACAATAGTCTGCCGTCAATAAATAAAATGCTAGTCTTAGTGTTAGTATTAGCAAAGTGATGGTATCAAAAGCGAATAATGTCAACTTATAATGCCTTTGAGATAGAAGCTGAGAGAGGTGGATAGACAGAAAAAATTCAAAAAGAGCAATATAATTCACGACAGAGATACGAAATGGTAAAGAATTGGAAGAATGTGTAGGTAGAGGGAGAACAGAGATAGGGAGAAGAGTGTGCTGAACGTGGGTTCTGCCTTTATCAAGTTGGGAACACCGATGTGTCCAACGAAATCTTCGAATGAATCCTAGTAACATTTGAGGAATATCAGCCAAGATTTTCGCATATAAAATCCGATTAGGAAAGGAGCCCATAGGCATCGCTCAGGAGAAAATTTTAGCAGTTCATCTAAATTCACTGGGATTCCACAATCCTTTCATTTCCAAGAACCGACATTCTAGCTACTTTATGAACGTTATCGAACATAATTCAAGGAAGGCATCGAGTGTTCACGATTGGCCTTTGAGTTGGTAAGGGAAATAGAAATGTTAATGCTTCACTGCGATAGCTGTGCACATAACAGTGTCGGTTGTGGATCCTTTTGTCTCTATTGATGACTCTGTCGATGGGACAAAAGCAAAGATAGGTAGAAAGCCAAAATTATGGTTCAAGTTTAGCGAGAAGAGTATTTCGATCAACGTAGAATCCCCGTTTTGAATGTCGTGATTTGTGAGTGCAATTTTCCATCCTGTTAAATCGGACTTCTGTGAAATAAGGGGAAATTATAGGGCACATGGAAATTGGAAGAAGCCACGATGGGAACGAGCTATCAACAGGTACAGGCTATAAATGGCGAAATTCACTCGGCTCCGACGCGTTCTCGTGCGGAGCGGAGGTTAGAGGCAGTGAGAGAGCGTAGGGTAGACGGAGGCCGAGGCGTCGCGGGCGCCGCTCGCGCCTCGAATGATGTGAATTACGTTTTATAGAGGGTAACGCAAGGAAGAACTAAAGAGGAACATTGGCGAAAGTAGTAGGTAATGCACAAACAGGTCCCGGAACGAAAGAGAGGGTTGAGTTGCAGAACGCGGAGTATAAAGCAGATACATGAAAGAAAAGAAGAAGGGGAGGCGCAACCACATGGGAACAGTATACGAGATACGGTACCGCGCATGGAGCTTGCCAAAATGAACTTTTCAGGTGCTGACTAACACTGCATTTCGGCCAGCGATTTCTGTCTGAGCGGAATGGCCTGGGGGCGAATGCATCAACAGGACGGGTTGGGGCAGGACAGTCTGCGCCCTTGAAGATTTCCGTAAATCAGAAAATCAATCGTGCCCCAGCTAGGAGGCTGGGGCAGCTAGAGCAGCGAAAAACACAGCTGGGGCACGATTGATTAGGTGATCTACTGCCCTCGCCCTGCGATCTTCAAAGATGGCGACTGCCCTGCCCCAACCCGACGCGTTGATGCATCCAGCCCCTGCTGTACACAATGGTAAGTGTCTTTGTTGACCGACTCGAGGGTGAAGATAACGTCGGCATGAATCCAGAAGACACTTCGCGTTCACTGTCTAAGGGTGGTGCAAACTCGGTGCCATATGCTATAACATTGGTGCACCGAGTTTGCGCCGACCCCCAATAGGGAACGCAAAGTCTCTTCAGGATCCATGCCGATGTTAGATCACCACGATTTTGACCTGGTCTGACCGGATTTTTCGTCTTCATCGACTTAGTCATTAATTTTTTTGTTCTCCACCTTCAAAATGACTCCCCATATAATTCTCGTTTTAAAAACTGATTGGACACGTCACCGAACTTCCACATTAATCAAGCACATTAATTAGACGGTGCATTTTGCAATCCAAATTGAAACAATCAAAAATTTAACCGAACTGGTAGCAAAATATATTTTTATTTGAACATGAACAGATATCGTCAGTGTCAATAAATTAGGAAGCCGAACTGGGTGGTGGCCGTCGTGTATTCTTAACCCCTGAAACGGCGGGAAAACGGGAGAGACGCAGCGAGTGGGCTGTCGCTAGCCATATGTTGCGTTCAATCAGGAACCTCGCTCCTCCCACGCTCCTCCCCCGTTTCTACCGCCTCTTCAGGGGTTAGAATACAAGATGGCCACCACCCAGCCAAAATCAGCAATCCGGCGCAAAATCATTCGATCAATAGCCACCCTCTCTTCGTTTTTCCGCGCGCATTTTTCCCGCCAAGCAGCGTCGCGGCTTCCCTCCATCAAGTAACGATAAACCCGGACTCTTTTAGGCGAGTTGTTCACCTTTGCCACAGAATCAGAACCTTGGTTCTCAAGAAACGATATTCTTTGTCGGATTGGTGAGAAGGAACCTAGGCTCCCGACTAGTCAATGAAATTTATCGTGTACACTGGGTTGATAACTCTAATATTAGTCTATTCTTTGCAGCGGAACTTCAAAGTTTTTGGCTGCTTCCGAACCGAGCAACTTTTCGTGGTTCTTTTTCTGCTTTTTTCATAGCAAACATTGCTTTAGGTGGGAGACGATGAAATCGACCCCTCGGCTAATATTTCGATCCGTATCAATTCTTCATGATGGTAAACTCTTCATCACGCAGAAGTCAAGTGTAGGAGAGGTGGCACCACTTTATTGCAAGGGAGTGGTAATAGCTGTTTTCTAAAGCATGGCTGATGTTCTTGGTACCAGGCCTTCCGTCATCCGCCGCCGAAAGCACGGAAACTAATTTATCGTGAACTCACTGAAGAACTATTGTGTTAGAAGAAAAGCTTTTTCATGCTGAACAGCGTGACAGCGTAAGACATGCGTGGAAGTTGTGTGAATAGAATTAGCGAAGAACATTAGAAAATTCGACACTGCCCCTTGCGTCAAGCCGACGTCCGACACAAGAGTGAATAGGCTTTGATTAGAAACGCACGAAATGACAATCAGGCAAAGTACGGAGCATGAGGCTTCGATGGCGGAATTTCTCTGCATATAAAAACCTTAATGCCACAGACGAGAAAAAAATTCATAGCTCAGATGTATTAAAAACTTTTTAAATGCCTTCCACTACAGGAAAAGACGCAAATAATGGACATTAATTGTCCTTGTGCAACTCTCCATAAATCTTGGCATGTTGATTGACACTTGTGGTATTCGGTGGTTGAAGCGAGAACTCAGCGCGCAGAACTCTTGAGGCCTTTTGGATTGCAGCGAAAACACCCAAAATAAACCGAAAGGACGAATGTGTTGCGGTGACCCAGGAGTTGGCGCCGTACGTTGACCTGTGCGGATTCTTACCAGCCGGTCATAATCTGAGGGCGGGTCTGAGCGTGGGCGGTCCCAGGTCTTCGAGGGTGATTCTGAGGGTTCTTACTATTCAGTCGCCTAACATCTTCCATCCAAGGCTGTCGGACCTCTTGGTCCCCTTCAAAGGTTGGTATAATCTGTGCCTTACGTGCTTTTGGTTCACATCCGTGTGAATCCTTCTCTGTCGAATGGAGTGGGGTTTGGTAGGGTAGTTTCTTGGATCTTAATTCGGTTTTTCCAAGCTCCGAAGAAGGCGAAAATCGCCGAAACGTAGGCCAAATAAAGAGGTTTTAACAATCTTGGTCTCTCTTCAACCACCGAGTACCACAAATGGACATTAATGATCAACATACGAAATTTGGTGTAAGAATACACATAATTTCTTGACAGCGAATAGTAACGTGGATATTCGGATGTTCGTTCATCAGCTCTGCAAGATATCAGCAGGATTTGACTAGCATCTCTCCGTAGCATCGTGTGGGGTCAAAACCATGCTACGTTTCTTTTGCAGTGATGTTGGTACAAAAAATATCAAACGGCCGCCAGATAGCACCAAGTTCAAAGTGCTTTATCGGGTTCCTCTTAACAAGTAGAAACAACAACACTCCATGTAACAAAATTGGCGTGCACACTGCTAGAGCTCTAAAATTCCATTTCCCTGCAAACTATATGTGTGTGGTGAGATAACGATGAGAGAGGAGAAGATAATAGTTTCGACTCTTTCCCCACATTCAAAAGAAAAACAAGCAATAGCCACCGAAACACCGACGAAACAAATTCATCGAAAACAGAGATCGAATGGCTAAACAACAAACAAAATGGAACAAAATGCCATAACAACGGAAGGAGACTGAAGGACGACTGACAACTACTACGTGCTATACAAGCAGGGCTCAGACTAATGGGCACAGCAGATCTCTCTCGGGTAGGATAACACACTGGAGATGATGAAGACGCTCATTTGAGAAGAAGAACAATGTTTAACGGCTGCTTATTTCGGAACAAAACCACCCAGCTCCCAAAAACTGGACGTTTCATTTCTTTTATGAGGGGCAACTTTTCTGAGCTAACCTCCAACAGTGTTTCTCCTCCAAAACCTCCAAAAGTATTTCTGAGCTAGCCTCCGAGAGTTCCTCCAAAATCTTTCCGTCAAGCTTGGTAGCGGCTTCAATATTAGCGTGCACGAAGCTCGCATTGGTTGTTAAATGAATTTCGTTATCTGACAAGCATGAGCTTTTTGAATACATATCTACTGTCTTCTCCACATATTCGGCTATCCTGTATTCCTAAATACAAACAATCACTGCAGCCAAATTCAAAAATCACAATATTGCCGAGCTGCAGCAATTTCGTATGGCATCTTTTATAGTCCTCACCTCAAGCGCAGCACGCGCGTGACGCGCGGGAGGGGCGGTGGCCTTTGAAAGTTCTTACCGCGCGGCACGCGCGGTAAGAACTTTCATTGTTCATCAGCACCGCCACAGAGGCGCCGCCCAAACCGCCGTTGCGGTTTTACCGTTTCAATCAATAATTGCTTCTCGATTTGAGTCCACTCCAACATAAATAATTCTGGGACTATCCTGCGCCACCGCATAAGCAAATGCAAGCCAGGAATTTCTGTACAAGTCCCAGTTGAGGCCCGACTTTTACCCGCACCGCCATGGCGGTGCCGCTGAAGATTTCATAGTGGCTTTCCGCTCGTCCCGCGCGGTGAAAAGTTTCATAGTCCACCGCTCTTCCCGCGCGTCACGCGCGTGCCGCGCTTGCGGTGAGGACTATGAAAGATGCCTAAGATGTGCAGACGTGCGATACGGTAATTTCGAAATCACGGTGAAGCGCGCTTCAGGGATGTGCGGCAAACGATTTTGAAAAATCGGCAAACGGAAATCGACAAAATCTGCCCAAAAATGGCCGGCAAACGGCAATCGACAAACGGCAAAATAAAAAAGTGTTGTACAAAAGCGATACAAATTTTCTAAAAGTATCAGTAAAAATATTATTCTCTCATGCTCATTTCGTATTTGAACAGCCAGATAAGAATCTGTTTTTCAATAATACAACTAAAAGTTGAGCCTCTCACGTTGGCACAATACCTGGCATAGAAAACAGCTCCGGAATGAGCACTCTATTAACACTTGTAAAAGGAATGTTGTATGTAGTGAAAGGATAGTTGTTTTGAGGTTCACTAATGTCAAGCTTTTTCGGATTATACAGTGGCCATTCATTTGCTTAACGTTTCAAATTCATCGCACAAAATTCAGAGTATCGCGCAGTCGAAGTTGAGAAGGTGGGCACTCGAAAATCGCTCAAAGAAATGAAGAGCTCAATGTGGTTCTACTTTATGTGATTATCTTCGGATGAGCGTGGCAGCCACGCCGCTTCTCTGTTGGAAACTGCCGCTGCCGCTCCGCGATAAAGCCACACCGACTCCTCTAGACACCACAGCGGCTCCAAGAAAGTGCCGCTGCGGCGCCGCGATCAGTGATTGCGCCTTTACAAAAACAGGACAGACTGAGAGAAGCTCATATGAAATTAAGTACGAGTCATAGTACAACTGAGCGAGGCCTACGAACAAACATGCGTACCTGTGTTTCTTAAGTCTTCTGTCTGATATGAACAGAGGGTATCCCCGTTACTGCGAGCAATAGGATACGGGACGTGTGTAATCAAACTTGGGTGATTGAACCGGCGACACCACACAGGGCAGTGCATTGTAGTCGACGCGGGTTCGCTGGTGCATCCTCGCGGATCCGGTGCGGTTCTAACACGGAACCGCTGCTGTACTATCAAACCAATGTCGTGGCGTTGCCTAGGCTCAAGACACTGCAACAGAATCGCATCGACACAGTGATGATGGCGGAGTCGCTGCAGTACTACCGCGGAACTATCGCGGCACAGTTAGGGATCGAGGTGCATTCCCGGCTCTGCCGCGGCAAACTTTCTCAGAGTTTGCGGCGTACTCGTTGGCGTGCCTCACTTTGTGTTTACTAGTCGACCGGAATTTATATAAAAGATAGCGACGTGGACAAATACATCTACTACGCACGCTCTAGGAAAGCCTTGGAAGCCTTCCTGAGAAACTGCTCCAACTTCGGCATCTCTCCCCTCCGACCTTTTATTGTGTAGTTTTTCAAGCTTTCCAAATATACGACCCCTGAAAAACCGCGGTTATTTCAAACCACCTCCTTCTCAAACTGTACGCCACCTCTTATTCCCAACTGATCACCCGACTCCGTGCATCCAGTTTATAGCCATGCGGCGGATCTTCCCCACGCCGTGTACACCGTCCCCCACCTTTTCAACTCAGAACTCCATTCTTTAACTAAGTAGCATGGCCGGGGATGGCGTTGGTTTACAGTACCCATTGGTAGTGCACTGCTTCGGCAGTGATGGCCTACCGGGTGACCCCGGAACCGTGGGCTCCGTCCCCAGCAGCCATGGCTGCTGTGGGAGCCGGCATCTGGGCGCCAGCTCGGCCTAGACCGAGCGGCCTGAAGGTTGGCGAAGGCCCAACGGCTTCTGGCATTAGTCACAGCTAGGGATGTGCGGTTGGCTCGTGGGAGAGGTGCGATAATACGCCACCACGTACTACGCAATCTATATTACGCGACTACGCTATCTACTACGCGCTGTGGGATGTGAGCCAATTGAACCATTAACTGTAAGGCGAACCCAGTACATGCCCTTAGGTGTTAGTGCCTTAGGGATAAAGGGTTATAGCTTACCAATGTGTACCGTGTACCTGTGTTAGTGTTCATATAGCACTGCTATATCGGTGTCAATATGGTTGGCTTGTGTTGTTGTGCTATTACACTGGTACTACGCGGGACTATCCCCCCATGGGCCCCACATACATGTTGGTTGGGTTACGTGGCTTGCTAGTGCGGCTGCCCCAGGTTAGTGGACAAGGTGATCCCCAGTGAACGCGAGGACTCCTCCTGCTTGAGGGAAGCAGGTTGCGAGATAACCATGCGGTAACGGGGCGAGCCGACGAATGCATAGTAGCCATCGATGTGTCGCGATAGTGGGCCGGGAACCAGGGATCTAATGAGATCCTACTAGGTGTTGGCCACACCGCTATCCAGGGTTGCCATACCCGTGGGTAGGTCCATGCACGATGCGTTCGCATCGTGCTAGGTGACCATAAATCCCATCGCGTTCGCGACAGAGGGGGTGGGGAATTCGGCACCCTTCCAGACAGGAGGACCCACACGAGCATCACATTACAATGCTAGTAATTGTTTTGACGTAACCGTATGGTAGCTTACATCATCTGGCCTGGAGTTTTAAAATACGTATAACCTGTCTCTCTACTTTCGAGCCGGTCGCTGCAAGGCTTATCGAGATTACTATGCGCGTCCTAGTCGCGGCGTTTGTTATCTATTCAGCACCTTTGACCGAATTTTGTCGAAAAGTGAGAGGGCAAACGGCAAACGACAATCGACAAACATCGTCCGAAAACGGCCGGCAACCGGCAAACGGCGATCGCCCCTGGTCGGGATCTCATTTGTACATGGACATTACGTGGGTCCTTTAGGTGAAGACGTGGAATAGAGCACCAGATGACAGATAACGAGAGAAGTTTATCGTGAAAAGCTACTGGTAATGACAACAAAAGTCTGGATATGTGCACCTTACCTGGGTTTTCTGAAATGGAATTAAATTAAAGGCAGTGGTCACGATGAAAAACGTTATCGAAAAAACTACAAAAATCAGCTTAGATACAAAACAGCTGAAAAACTATGAAGGTAGCGCGGTGAAAAACGGTCTACAAATAGAGTTTCTACGGCCCAAAGAAGCTAGTTCGTGCACACGTGCACAGCGATGACGAAACAGATCGCAGTCTCATGCCGAGCAGTCAAAAATCATCGACATTCAGAGGACGAAATAAATGCAAATTTAACGAATAAAAACAGTTGAATAATGAAAGCATCACTTCAGTCAATGTTTTTGACTAGATGTGTACATAAATTCGAAGGTTCATTGATTGACATTCAATTTCAAGCTAGCTGATGTTCTTGATATAAGAGGTCATCGATGCCGATGATGTGGAGAGGGCTCGTCCACCATCAAAAGACAAGAAAGTTCAGGCTTCAAATTCGGCCCAAAACAGTGGTTTTTTCGCGATTTTTTCTTATAGGTCCTACTACTCGAGACCCAGGAAAGGATTTGGAGAGAAAAAGACGACAAGCATATTTGATCGCGACCACTGCCTTTAAAGGAGTCGTACGCGCAGAAAACCGTATATATACTATTTTTTCATGTTTTTCTGTAGCTTGGCCTATCGAGTGAATGAAAATGTCGACGGGGCCCACGAGAAACCTCCATTTGTAAAGAAAAGTCATTCGGAACACACTGTAAATTCGAATTTGAATTTTGCGCCAAAATCATTTCTGAAGTTTTCCTGCTTTCGGAGGCCTCGTCACAGTCATTTTCGGAGTTTTTCTGCATGTGGAGTTCGTGCCGTAACTATTTTTCATGTTGTCTTATGGTCGGACCAACATTCTAGGAGAAAGTGCTAGATGACCGGTGAGAATTGGTGGCGGATCTTCATCTTTGACGCCTTCCAACCTCATGGCCCAACGTTTTTGACGCGCCAAAGTTTACCAGTGTGGTCTACCGGGCTCAATCATCAAATTGAGCCTGAAAAAAAAAACTGATTCCAGCGCGAACGACGCCTTCAAGAAACAGTAACCCTGTTCAGCGGGAAGACGAAGGAGTGTTGGCGATCGATTGAATGATTCCGCTCCCCCTTTCCATATCTATGCCAGTTGAACGGAGCATCATCTGGACAGCCTGTATGTTGCATTAAAAGACATGAAAAAGGCTAATACGAAATCAAAGATTATATGACTGACAATTGCGAGGTACTACATATGAATTCAAAAAATCCGGGAGCCTAATGGAAAATAGAAATAATGGAATTAAAAATTTACATTTGAGAAAAACGGAGTGTCACCCGTTTTAAGCGAGTTCTATGACTCTATGCAGAGAAGACGTGCATTTCTGAGGATTCATATAGGCATTTCGCTGAACTTATTGAATGAGTGGACAGCACCGCGATGGTTGATCGTCGTTCGCGATCGAAACCCCGCTCACGGATGGTGCGACGACTGCTGCACGGCCGAAGCAAATGATCGCCTCTAGTTCATTCTCTCGACTCAATTTAACGAGAAGCTTATAACTTCTTTTCCGCGGAGGATCGTCCACTGGATTGCGCAGAACTTAAGTTCTGCTTAATCCAGTGGAAGATCCACATAGAAGGTTTTTTCTCAGATTTGTTGACGTAAAATTCCAAACAACTGAAACAATCAATAGAAACTACTACTAAATGGACTAAGCTTTCGGCGTTAAGCTTTCATATCGAAAGATAAACCTACTGTAGAGTATGGAAAACCACAACTGGAAATGGAACTGGCAATAAAGCTGAAAACGATGCTAGGACAGTTGTGCATTTTTCATTTTCGCAGGAGGTAAGAATTAGTCGTTGAACGCAGTAAGACTGCGCGGTCTCAATCGCTGCAACTGTCAGGATTCAGAGGCAATCTGGAAGGATTTGCAAGCGAAACACTGAACAACTCAGAGATCAAAGCCCATAGTGCAGGTGTTTGTCTAGAATTTATGCAAGTTATACAAAGTAGCCATTAAAGAATATTGAAACATCAATGAATAGAAGATTTGCAGTCGCCAATAAAATAGGAGAGAACTGACGAAAAGTTCACATCACGTCCTCCTGTAGATCCACACAAGTTGGAGACTGAAGAGTAAAGTCTGTACCAAAGAAGGACTTCTCTGGTTTTGTTGTCCTTACGTTTTATCGTCCTACAGACCTTCGATTATGACACAGACTCAGGTCTGTCCGGGTGCAAATGACACTGACCGTTGTGCCCGATGAATGTCTCCAAATCCACCATTTATTCCTCTCGGGAAACTTTTCTGCACGTCATCAGTTAGGATTTTATTCTAGGTGTAATTTCATGCAGCCAAAAACAAGCCATGGTATCCTCCGATTCCCTCCATTTTTTCATGTATGCTACGGTTGCTTTGTCCGGCGTTATGGTGGTGCGAGTCCGAGTTTTTTCACCCTGCTCAGGTGAGAACCACAAGCCATATTGAGAGGAGAAGTATTAGTCAATTCTGACCCAAAAATGAAGTTGGCAAATAAGGTGAAGTGTTTTGGTCCGTGTTTATTCAAAATGTTCATAAACAATGAAACGGTGAAAAGTCAATAGAGGCACAGTACATCCTCAGACATGAACTTTGTGATTTTTTTTGATTGTGTAGTAGACCTCTCATATATAACACGTGCCAAGTGCGAGATCTCAATTCCTCCAAATAAGCGAGATATAAATTACCACCGCAGGACCGAGCTCCTTCGCTCACCACCACGGGCCACACCCCCTAACAGATTTTCGACCTCGATGGCGGCTAGATGGATGGGTGAATCCCCACAAGTCTTCGTTCTTCAGTCCACTTCCGGACCGTCTCCTTATCCTGGTTCGCTCTCGCGCAACGATTGCGATTGCAGAGAAATACAGGTCTGAGACAACTCGTCCACCAATTTTTCCCCCTCAAAATATAGGCCTCTTTAAAGGCACAGTCCAACCTCAAAATCGGTTTTCAGTTTTTCTATCTATCTTTCAAACGGTCCCACGCTGATTCCAATGATGTCTCGGGAATCGTTCAAGATCCCCTGGAAACGAAGTTATGGCCCCTCAAAGATTGAGCTGTGAAAGCATGGTGGACGAGTTGTCCGAGGCTTGTAACTTCCGTCATTTGCAACCGCTGTATGTGAGCTAACCTAAATGAAGAGAGAGGCTGAGAATGAAGGGAAGAACGGGGCTATTGATCAAAAATCATCGCTCTTCTCGCCACTGTTGAGCTCAAAAGATCGTAAAAGGGGCGTGCCAAAGTGGCTTCTTGAGGTGGGCGCCCCAATGTGGCTTCCTCCTATATCTCGCTTATTCGGAGGAATTCAGAGCTCGCACTTGGCAAGTGGTATACGGGGTTGGGTCTACTTCACAATTATGTGGAGATCTCAGATTTCGTCCCTGAGCTTGGACTGTGCCTTCAAAGGCACAGGACACCCAGAAAATCAAATTTGAGATTTCATGCTTATCTTGGAGAGTGTCACACGCTGATCACAGTGGTATCTTTGAAATCGTCCAAGACCTCCTTTGAACAGAGTTATGGTTCTTCAAAGATACCTAGATTTCGAGGGTGAAAAATTGGTGGACGAGTTGTCTCAGGCCTGTATTTCTCTTCATTCGCAATCCTTGCGTGAGAAAAAGTCAGGATAAGGAGAAAGTCCGGTAGTGGACTGAAGAACGACGACTTGTTGGAATTCATCCATCCATCGAGCCGCTATCGAGTTCGAAAATCTGTTAGGGGGTCGTGCCTGTGGTGGTCGCTTATATCTCGCTTATTTGGAGGAAATGAGATCTGGCGTTTGGCACGTGTTATACAGGAGGGGTCTGCTACACAATTACATGAAAATCTCAAAATTGATATCCGAGGGTGTACTGTGCCTTTAAGGAGCCATAATTCTGTTTATAGGGGTCTTGAACGATTTCAAAGTCAGCACTGTGATCAGCGTGTGACTCTCTCCAAGATCAACATAAAAAACTAAAAGATAGTTCTTAGGGTGTTCTGTGCCTTCAAAAGCGTTATAAGAATGACTCTCAGAAAGATGAAATCTCAAAACATAGATGTACAGATAGGTTTTTGACACCCAAAATACGCTAGTGATAGTGAAAACCACAAAGCGTCATGCTGGAAAGCGGTATCGTCAAAAACTGAGGTGTTTATAAACAATAAAACGCACTGTAGGTAAGAATGAGTGAGTGGCTAACTCATGCGGCTGCAGAAATGTTCTCGTGGCAAATTTTCATCCTGCCGGACATAATTTTGACCTGAGGGGCGGACCGTATAGAGTTGAGCTATGCCGAAACAGTCGTGCGTGTCGGTCGAGTCCGTCAGATCACGCGCTATGTGAGCTCACAATACACCTATGGGTGTACCCCAAGAGTGTACCCCAAGACAGCCAAGCGGCACGCGTCTGACAATGAGTGCGGTAGTAACGGCTATTGATCGAACGGTTGCGCGTCTCTCAGATGCTTTCTTTTTCATGTAGCACGTACTCACGTGACACAGCTCACGTACAGGCTGGGAAAGACGCGGAACTCTCATCGTTTGTACCCGTGCTAGAGCCAAATTCATGAACGCGTGGGGTAGGGGTAAAGGCGTTGGAACCTTCGATGATTACCCTGTGAGGGCGGACGAGCTCTTACCAATCGTTCCCACGCCCAACCCAGCTAAGAGGCGCTGGAAAATTAGACACTGCTCGGCTGCGGGAGCGGTTCCTATTGCGGGTAATCATCAAAGGTGCGGACGCCGTTCTCCTTACCCCAACAACACGCGTTCATGAATTCGGCCCCTGGCGAGGAACGAAGGCTAGAAACTGCGAGAGGGGAGAAGAAATCAGAAGGAGACTACAGCATCGAGCGTGTCGCACTCGCTATGAGTGATGAGAATTTCGATTTTTTTACAAAGGATACTCGACGCTAATCACAGAGATGCCCAACATGGATGAACTTGAGCCCCAATGAGCTTGCTGCATCATCAATCAGTCGCAAGCTCACCTTCTCTACCTGATAACTGAACGTGACGTTGGCTCAGTGATCTAGAATGGCGACTCGAATGAGCTAAGACGATGCATATTCAGACACACTCTAATTAACTCGCATCCCAGTAGTAAACCACAACGTCTTCATTTGCTACCGATCTCAATGAGAGAAAAATACGCCATAATTAGCGATAAGCACAACGGCAAGACAAACTTGAAAACATGTTGATGAATATGGGCACTCCTGATGACCGTTTCATATCTGAGGAAATCGAGGCAGAATTTGTATTTCACCATTTCACTGCTGAGTTTCGCCTCTTATTCCTGAGCACAGTCAAAGATTTTGTTGAATCCTGAGGAGAGAAATAGAAAAACGAATTGAGTTGGGAAAGATTAGAGAAGCTTTTAAATTCTCCTGGTTGGCTGCTCTAGCCGTTACTCTCAATAGCGAGTTTCTGGAAGACGGTGACCCCGCCCAGCTCAAGATTTTCACATTCAGAGAGCCAAGAGGTATGGATAAGGGAGTGATACTCTCAGATGAACTATCCCGTGGCTCGCAACCTTCACGTAGCTTTGAATGCCAAGCGAATTCAAACAAACACTGGGAAATCTTCGATTTTGATATCTCTCATCAGTCTCTGTTGCCACTCAAGAGGTGAAGGGTAGGTAAGGTCTGGTACATCCCTAGTGACCTGTTGATTTTGATTATCACCAGCAGCGGAGCGGTGGGCCTCGGTGAAATATAACCAGTGATAAGGAGCTTTCGACGAAAAAGCCACCGCTCCGCGCTGTGATAACCAAAAACATGAGTTCACTCGGAATGAAACAGAGTCTAGTTAGGACGGTGCTAACAAATTAAAAGAGTAGAATAAACTCGCGCTGATTGTTGATCACCATAAGTGACCAGTTCGAATTATTCATATACATATTAACATGTTGTGGCTGGGAAAACAAGCAAGGTAGATTCTTGAATAGAATACTGAAGTGTGAGCATATCGCACAGATCATTAATACGGTTTGAACTGAGCTGCTAAATCGCGTTCTTTGCTAAGAAAAAAAAACGCTATTTAGTGAAGAATGATGGCGAATGACATTTCAAAATGGGAGAAGCATCCAAGCATAGGTAACCTTCAAAAACCATCTCCTTGCTCTGCTTCACTGTTTCTACCGTTCAAATGCTAGGTTCGCTCCTCTTATCCGTTGGCGACGTTTGCCCCTGTCCTGCGTCAGACCAGAATAGCTTTTCGCAATTTTTCGAACCGCCAAAGCCATTCGGATATTGGATTAGAAATACGTTCCGAAGCTCGGCGATATGCGCGCAACCTTTACCTGTCAGTCAATGCTGTGCTCAGAGCATTTTCGTTTACTTACTTTCGACTTGGGAATAACTTTCTGCTTGGCGCCGTAACTAACCTTTAGACCGTCCCTGCACTTGATAAGCACATTACGACGTGATCATTCGTGATCACCATCAATTGATAAAGCAACCGCCAACCGATTCGAAGAAACCTGATTCTCGACTCTTATGCTGATATCTAGTCGTTGATACCGTATCGCTGAATTTGGCGGACAAGTATAGCCCGAAATTCGAATTGTACTCAAAGTGAATCAAAGCTTGCTATTACCGTTATAGTATATGTACCTAAGCTAGCGTCCATACGTCGCGAGAGCGGGCGTTCCCGCTGTTGTGCGCCTCTCGCCGCACCTTAACGCCGGACGCAAATTAACACAAAAAAACATCCCCTACCACATGTTGATTTAATTGAAAATGTTTGATCGGGTGATCAATCGCTCGAGTCGGCGCAACGGCTGATGATTTCCCACGGTTTTCGACTTCCTTGAGGGGATGACGGAAAACAAGTGCTGTAGTTTTGCTACAGGTTTAATGCCACCCGCTTTAGTGATGGAGCAGTCAGCTTGAAACATGCTGCTTGCTTCGTGGCGCTGGCGTAAGCGCGCAAGAGGGAGCGTCTGTGAGCGGCTAGCGAACCGTGTGCCCACGATGACAATCGATTTTGTAATCGCATGCTCTCGCTACGTATGGATGGAGCCTAATCGACCGGCAAAGTGAATCGCAGCTTGTTTCCCCAGTGATTGAGCGCAAAGTGGAGCTACAGTTGTTTTGAAGTCAATTCATAGTAATCGGTCTTCGAAATAAGTCGATCCTTTGTTAAAATGATTTGGCTTCAAGCTAAAGGGGTTGGGCAGTGTGCCAACGGGGCGCGGTGCGGCCTGATGATCGTGAGCCGTATTGATAGATCGCGACGATCTATCAATACTGCCTTCCGTCATAAGACCGCGCCCTGTTGGCACTCTGCTCAACCCCAAAGTAGTCGAATCAAAGTTGATTTTGCTGGCGATTGCTGGGAATCAATTAGTCCAAGAAGTTCTGAGTGGTAAGTTCGACAGATCTGCGACCTTGGAAATGAAGCACCTTCCTGCACGATAGTCTCCAATTGTTACTCCAACCAGGCTTTCTAGTTAGAACCAACCTTTAATAAAGGATAAGAAAATAAAGCTCTTTGCGTAAATCAATCCCTCTACATACTCAACTTCCACTCAGAATCGTAGAGGCTTTTGATTGTGTATTGGGGTTATAAAATGACTTGCAGAGACCTGCCGATGTTCAAGTCAGTGTTCTTATCCTCCCAGACAAGTCTGTTACCAATTTGCCGACCCCGTAGGGGTAGAAGGCTTGGTTGGTCTTGGGCGAGGGTCGATCACTCGACCGTGTACGTGGCAGTGGCGCCTATTTCCGCTGCCTAAAAAGCGCCCAACAAACATTAGGAGAATCAACTTTTTTTATATAAACTGCAGTCAGATGTAAGTGCAAAACGGGGAAATGAGGGAGCTCGAAACCGTCGATCTTGGTAGAATCACCATAACTTCTATCTCTGGTCAGATATTCTGTTTTCTGACAAAGAAGATAAGTCGGAATCGAGTTAGCAGGTCATAAGCCTGCTCTAGTTCGCTCTAGGTCAAACTTTTTTCAGGCAACCGTTGCATTCGCATGCAGCAACAATTGGGATTTGGTGCCGATCCCTAGCTCTCATGGTGACAAAAAGAAGAGGAAGTGCACCACAATCAGTGTTTCGCCACCACGGAATATTACATGGTTTCAGCACAGTAGAACACAAGTTGGTCCATTTGTTATTTGGTTACGAATCCACCTTTTCCAATCTTCAAAAACGCACCTAGGGTCGCGAATAGGTCAGTTTCACTCCGAAAACTCTGCGTAAAAAAGACCATTCGGTTGGTTTAATTTGTGTATAGTGTAGCCCACTAAAAGTTGCACATCTACACATGAATGAAAGCGGTCGTTTGCAGATCAATGCGCACGGAACTCATTGCAGCACAAAAGCTTTCGCTCGACCGGTAGCGAACGTGCTACAAGGGAATTCATGCATATTCATGTTCAACCGCCCGCTTCTCATTTATCTGTAGAAGTGCACCCTTCGGTGAACTCCACTTTACAACTATGGTATCACCTGCTAGGCACAAATGAAGAATTGCATACTCAAATTGCAATATTTGATTTCATTTTTGATCATTATATGATTTCTTCATAGAGCATTGAAATTTTTTCGGCGTCGTGAAGACATCGTGCACACTGAAAATCTTATTTGAGTTTTTTTTTCTTTTGGCTCTCAGATCGTCCACAGGGTTTGAGACTAAATAAAGGCGTCTTTTTAAAAGTAATGGATGCCAGAAAATGGTTGTGAGGTTCGAAGTGTTCGATTGCTTGGTTATTATAGACGGAAACTAGCAACTTCGGACTCAGCAGCTATGTTCAGGCAGCCCAGTTGTTTGAACAAATAAGAATGTGATTTTCAAGGCGCATCGACTCCAGAAAGAAGTACACTCACGAAGTCGTCAAGAAACGAGAGGATGTTTCATTTTATTGCTGGTTCATTCTTGATGCTCTGCAGGTTAGTGCAGCCTATTTAACGATCCTATCCTGCAGAAAGCCGAACGACAGAGAGAGCCCCAAACACTGTCCCATTGATATTCCTTGAAAGAAAATCGTGATACACAACGCCTTGAAGAATAATCGCCTTTAACAAGGTATTTCTGTTACATAGGCTTGACGTTGTCATGGAGAAATTGAGCAATTGTTCAGGCATAAAGGGCTTTCTTCGCAAGGTGTACTACTGTTGATAGTGCAGTCATACAGCAACAGCTAAATCTGGAGGAAACAACTTCTGATGGTTAGGTGGTGGTTGAATAGATTAGCACAATAAAGTCGCACTGCCTAGCTAGAGAAATTGTTCCAACTTTGAGAGAGCTTTGTTGAAGGAAGTAATTGACTTCAAGGTCAGAAACTAGCAGAGTGGAGGGAATTGTGCATCAAAATATTTTCACCGATCCATAGAAAGCGATGTCTATAATTCTATTTTCACATCGCAGCAACTTCAGCACTTTTGCAGACAAGGTTTCTTTCAACTGCGGAATCTTTGTTACTAAAGAGAACAAATGAGCAGTATCCTTTTTTATAACATTCGCTCCAATAAGAAGTGCATGCATGTGGCTTCCGAGTTCGTTCGGCAATGACCAGTGACCGTATCAATGGAACTCCGGGAACGGGAAGACCATTAACTCCCCGCTCCCGTGTCCTCGCCTTTGAAAGATCCGAGTCGTGCTGCCGCCCTTGAAGTTTCCTGTCGGGACGGGCACTGGTAGCCATAAACTGCTGAAATCAAGCCCTATCTGCTTCCCAGCGCTTTCGGGAAACTGTTCTTCTTTCCGGTCAAGAACTTCATTTGCGGCGACCTCTTCGGAATTGTGCGAGGGCAAAAGCAGATATGCAGCAGCGGTGTTCACATAACTCCAGGAGCCTCCCGGGAAGGTCCAATGTTCACTCGACGTATCCTTCGGGTAGATAGAAGGGTTCTTTGTTACCTGGCGCGTAGACGACAGGGCTTCTTGCCACCTAGCGGGTGGACGGAGAGGGTAACGGCCGCCTGGTGCGACCACATCAGATGGCAGGACATGATATATTTCTGGAATGCAGCACGCACTCTTCCCGTCACCCTGGGGTAATGGTCGTAGTGTGTTCCAACCGCAGGAGAGGCGGGGAAAAGCCGTGATCCTACTGATCATGCGCTTGGCTCCTCCCCCATCCGTCCATTCACGCGTCGCCCGTTTCCCGGCCTCTCTCGCGGTCAAAACACATTACGACCATCCCCCGCCCACATGTAAGACTGAATCCGGATGCTGTATACCCTTCTGGAATGCGTTCATAAGAGTCTGCAGAGTTGCACTAACCGGGCCAGCGGTCGCACAGTTTGAGCCTTGACGCGGAGACAGAAATGTTTCCAAACATTGTCGTCGTCGCGTCGGTTCCCGCTCCCTGGAAGTGACGCAGGGCCGTCGCGACATCAGATCACTGCGGCGCCCCTTCGTCGCACTTCACGCCGCGTCGGTCGCCCTCGTCGCCGAATGTAATCGATACTGCATCACCCAGCAGTGTTCGTCGCTGCGAGCAACGCTGCAACTCCAAGTCTGTAAACCCCTATAGCGGGGTAAAGAAACTGCAGCGCCGAACCCTACCGTCCCTCTCCGTCTCTTCGGGAGGTTTTGCATACAGTTTGCACGGATCTCAGTGATACTCTGCGTCCATTGGTGCGTTAGCGCAAAGTCGGTGCGCCTATGTTGTAACATACCTTCACCATTATTGAGCCAACACACAGTAAGAAACGCGAAGTATCAGTGCTATACGTGCCGACTTTACCTGCCTCCGCTCTCAAATGAGATAAAAGGGGCCGCCGCTATCGAAGTTTCGACCAGGAGGCACAATAATGGTTGCCAAATGTCGGGAACAGCAAGCTTACGCTACGCTTCCGCGCCCGGAATTTAATGAATGCCGCCGACTCAAGGCATGAATTTTAAGAAGAATTTTGTTGCTATTTTTTGGATTACTCTGAAATAGAATTGGTATTTTATTAGTATTTAGTGACCTTGGCTTTGCCGGTCTACGATGCTTACTAACACTGACTTCTGGGGTGGCATCAGGGACGTGCGGCAATTGCCGTTTGCCGTTTGTCGTTTGCCGGTCATTTTTGGGACTTTTTTGCCGTTTGTCG
Organism: Aplectana chamaeleonis; assembly: GCA_029168955.1. Taxonomy (NCBI): domain Eukaryota; kingdom Metazoa; phylum Nematoda; class Chromadorea; order Rhabditida; family Cosmocercidae; genus Aplectana; species Aplectana chamaeleonis. Next base: position 87,271 of record JAPDOI010001724.1, read on the forward strand.
TTTGCCAAAATTTTTGTTGCCTTTCCGGCAAAACTCGGCAAAACATTGAAAGAAAACGTCGCCAATGCTCACGACCATGTAGACTCTAGGGGTGAGCCAACAATCCAGTGTTCGATTAACCGTTATGCGGGGGTTTTGACTTTTCTGTTTCCACTTCGCCGCCTGGCCATTTCTGAACAAGATAAGGGATAAAAATTTGTTCAAAATCTCACTATATGTATTCTGCTAAGCAAACGTGCAGGTGTGGACGCGTGAGTGAAGCGTTCCCGATGAACTCTGATTCCGAGTTTTCTGCAGATACAAACTCTGGAGCAGATCTAGTGGGCTCTTAATTGCGATTATAACCGGCAGCGTAGCATTGGGCTTCGGAGAAACATAACATGCCATAAGGATGCTTTGATGAGAAAGCGACCCCTCGCTTCTGGTGGTAGTCAAACTCAAGTGCCCTCTAAAAATGCTCCAAGGCTCAAGAATCCTAGTAAACTCTAGAAAATCTATAGTGAGCTGCCGACTTTAAAGGCAGGGTTCGCGATAAAACCAACTTTTGAGCTCTCTTCATGGGAATGTAGATTTGGTCATCACAAAAGTAAAACTAAGTGAAAAAACCCGGAAATTCGCGGTAAACACGCTCAAAAACAAAGTATAACGGCTAATTACCGGTGTCGGCCGGCCCCCTAATTACCGAGATTTTCAATAATGCTTGCGTATCCGCCCATTATTTTGCTGTCAAAGTAGTCAGTAGTGTCCAGAAATGCTCAGAAATTGCTTTAGAAGCAAAATAAAAGTTGACAAAACAGGCTTTTACACAAATCTCGATATTTGGGGGCGGGAGGACACCAAGCCATAACTTGTTCCTGAGCGTTTTTTCTTCAATTTTTTACTTATTTTCATTTTTGTCATGGTTAGAGCTACCATTCCATGGCGATAGCACAACAACCGATTTTATCGAGAACCCTGCCTTTGCGTATCACCAGCAGCGGAACGGCGGGCTTTTGTGAAATAAAACTGGTTATAAGGAGATTTAAAAAAGCGTTCGCTTCTTACTGTGATAATCGAAATCCGGAGCTTTCTTGAAATCAACCACATCCTAACTTGCGTAACATAGACGCAGAGAAAACCCTCCGAAACAGCGAAAACCAGGTTTTCAGCCTATAGCAGGCCCGCCTTTCCTTCCGAGATGGGGTTCTATGGCCAGTATAGGCGAAATAGACCTTTCAGTTTCAGTGGAGGGTAATGAATCTAGGTAGCGCTTTCGTTTCTGTTCCAGAGTTTTGACAGATTCTGGTGTAGATGAAAGAAGCTGGAAGCATTCATGTGACACACATGTGCAGGGGCTTTAAAAAAGCTTGCCGCGGCAGTGCCAGGAAGGTACCGTGACCCTCGATTGTGCCGCAATAGTTCCACGGTAGTACCGCAGCTGCTCCGTGATGATCACTGTGCCGTGAAGATTCTGTTGCAGTGTCTTGAGGGTCAACAACGCCGAGACATTGCCTGGACAGTATCGCGGCAGTTCCGTGTTAGAACCGCACGTGCTCCGAGAAGACGCATCACCGAACCCGCGTCGACTACGATGCACTGTTCTGTGTGGTGAAACGAGATTTTCGCCAGTAAAACAGCCCAAGTTTGAGATGCGTCCCGTATCTCCTAGATCGCAATAACGGAAACTCCCCTCTGTCCTATCAGAGAGAGGACGTAGGGGTACCGGTTGTGTATTTTTGTTCGTAGACCCACCCAGGTGTATCATGACTCACTTAATATGAGTTATTCGCGGTCAGTCCTATTTTTGTTAGAACTCAGCCACCGATCGCAGAGCCGCAGCGGCACTACCAAGGAACCGCTGCGGCACTATCGCGGGGCCGCCGCGACATTGCCGCTGCGACTGCGCGTTAGTGCCGCTTCAGTACCTATAGGAACCGAAGCGATTTCCTCGCAAAGCCGCAGCGGTGATTTCCTTGATTACCATACAGTCCCACATGTCTTGTTTCTGTTCATCTGATGCCTTGAATTGGAACTATACCCTTGAATTGGAATTATTAGAATGTTGACACAAGTATGTGAAAAAAAGAAAAAAAGTAGAGCGGCACAAGTGAATACCTTTTGGGTCAATCTAGGGGATGAGGTTTTTTGCCCTTTGCCGATTGCCGTTTGCCGTTTGCCGGCCGTTTTTGGGATTTTTTTTTGCCGATTGCCGTTTGCCGAAATCTCAAAATCGTTTGCCGCACATCCCTGGGTGGCATGCATGAATGCAGCAGCAGGTCAGGGAGCGCCACGATTTGGATTGAAATGGTGACGAGTGCGCGCGACGTTCCGCGTCCCTACCCCAGTCGTCGCGATCATACGTGTGACCTATGAATTTCTTGGTTGATAATTAAAACATCTTCCTCTCTGTCTGAACATCCTCCCCTCTAATTCAACCCCTCTTTGGGCGCTTTGACGGAGGTTGGAAAATAGTACAACGAGTTAATTCATTATCGGAAGTACGACACGTTTGTTTCTCCGTCTGCTAGCTAGATAGAGAACCCGGTCACGGCTTAGTTAAAAACCTTTTATTTTCGAAAGTTTCTCCTATTTATTTTTCTAGTGAGCCTCGCCTAGGCGAGAGTGTCTCGCTTTTGTTTAAACCAGTAGCCTGCACAAGGTATGCAGTGCATATGTAACTCACACGACAGAGTTCATTAATTTCCGTTCTTCACCCAATTATGAGAGGAAAGACGGCTTTCGACCTGTGCGAAGAACTCAAAGTTTGGGTGAGTACAGTGAAGGAAAGTTTGTGAGATTTTGCCTGTTGCTGAATGTCATCGTGGGTGGACTACATCTAAATGCAATTGGGAAGCACATATTTCCATAAGTCACGCAGAAGGAATGTTCTGTTGTGCACTCTTTCATTCATTATTAGTGCTTCGCGTAGCAGAAATGAACAGACTACGGAAAAACTGGAGGTCATCAGTGTGTACTTGAAGTACCCGCAAACTCTAAACGTAGCCACTGAATAAAGAACCCTAGCGTCTGCACGTTTCTCTACTTCTAACCCTCAGATAGAGCATCAGCGTTTACTTAGGCAGATGAGGTCACTAACTAAACATGACGATTTTGTCACTGTCTCTCCTCAATCTGATTCGCTTCCATTCAACGTTTACGAATAACGAGAATTACAGGCATCGGAAAACTCGTGGATCAAACTTTCGCCAATCAAATTCAAGCAACTTTGAAGAGGTCATAGCTTTCCGCACAAGGGTTTTGAGACATAAGAGACACCAGTGCGATCAGCGCGAGATTTTAAGGTATGCCACAAACACTGAAAACGTTCTGTGTGTAATGTTTTTTGTCACGTTTGGCTAATGCAGAAATAGGCACAAAGTCCTAGAAAAGACGAGTTCATTCAAAAAATCGTTCTATAGTTCTGCACCTCGTCTTTGAGAAGAAATACCACTGATGCTTCCAGAATCTCTGAGAGAGAAGTTGGGCGCTATTCATGCCCCTCAAGCCAGCGAGTCACGCGCTCGCGGTCCTGTGAATTCTCCACAGGCGACGCCATGGTGGGGCGGGGTTGCACGTCCCGATCATATTCTGACGCCCGTCATTCGCTGACGTCTAGAAGTATGAGTAATGCCTCTGGTCTGTTTTAGGCCAATTTTAGAGTTCCATTGCAGCGCGACGCGATTGGATGTCAACTGTGGGTATTGGTCGAAAACGCGCCGCTCGGCGATGCACATATGAAACATGAAGTTGAGCCGCGCCGCGGTCAAACACGAAAAACCTCTCAGAGCCTCTGCATAGTCGAACGGCAAGAGTAGCATCACCGTGTTGAAGGATAGAGGGCGGCTACGCAGCTACGTCCCTTCCCCCTTATTTCCCATCTTTGCTGCACGACTTTTGCCGATGGACTACGCATAGGTCTAAACACTTTTATCGCTGATCGCCGCCATAGTGGGTAACGTTAATTTTATAGTGCTTCGTGTAACAGAAATAAATAGACTACAAAAAAACTAGAGGTCATCGGTGTGTATTTCAAGTACCCACAAACTCTGAACGTGGCTACTAAATTAAGAATCTTAGCGTCTGACCTATTCATCGTTTCAAGTCCGAGCGAAGAGAGCAGCGGAACGATCGGTCTTGTGAAAAATGTAACAAAAATTAGGAGATTTCGGCATTATAAGTCTTACTTCGATCGCACCGAAATGACGATGAAATGGTATATGTCCCGTTCAAGATCCAGACTTTGGAGAGCGAGTCGTGGTGTTTTAAATGAAAGGACCTTCTGGGTCACGATTTCTCTGCAACAGAGCACAGAAACATTATGTTTAGCGAGATGGGGTCGAGATTTGGAAATGAAAATAAAAGGGAATATGACTGGACTGCACACCATAACGTGACCAACACGATGCCAGCTTCAAAAAGGACCGTGTAAAAAAGGAAGATGCGTAAAAATAACTTCCGCATTTGATGTCGCTCCAGTTCAATACGAGACGAGGGAAATCCCTATTAAGTGGTCTGTGGGTACGATGTGGAGTCTACTACGCTCAGACATCAAAAAGTCTTGAAGGGATGGAAGAAGGGCAGGAATAGAAGCGCGCAGATATTACGAAGGCAAGGCCGGACACTATACTTTGGTCCGAATCGAATAATATTCGAATAAATATTCGAATTTTCGAATATTCCAATATTCGAATATTCGGTTTATTCGGAAAACCAGAAAATTAGTTTTTTCGAATATTCGGTTTATTTGGAAATGCAAAATATTCGTTTTTCGAATATTCGGTCTATTCGGAAAAGCAGAATATTTGATTTTCAGAATATTCGGTTTATTCGGAAATGCAAAATATTCGTTTTCGAATATTCGATTTATTCGGGAAAGCAGAATATTTAGTTTTCGAATATTCGGTTTATTCGGAAATGCAAAATATTCGTTTTCGAATATTGATTTATTCGGAAAAAAGAATATTCGTTTTCGAATATTCGGTTTATTCGGAAAAGCAAAATATTCGATATTTCGAATATTCGGTTTATTCGAAAAATCAATTATTCGTTTTCGAATATTCGGTTTATTCGGAAACTCAAAATATTCGTTTTTCGAATATTCGGTTCAATCGAAAAATCATAATATTCGTTTTCGAATATTTGGTTAATTCGGAGAATCATAATATTCGTTTTTCGAATATTTGGTTCATTCGAAAAACAAAATCTTCGACAGCGACCTTCACTAGTTGTGCAGTATTCTACCATTTTGCCATGAAATAAGTTTGCTGGTAGCATACCCTACCGACCATTGAGGAGACTTCATCCTTTTCCCTGTAACTTTAATGTGAGGTGTACTTATACGCTGTCCCAATCAAGAAGCGCTCCCCTGCGGCTGACATTTTGGATTACAGTAAGACGTTGCGTACGCAAATGCGTAGCATTTGTTACCGAAGTTCAAAAACAAGATTCGGAAAGTTTTTCACGTACCCACTTCTCTTTTTCACATACATACTTCATTACTCTTTTCGAAATGCCCGTGGTACTCACTTCAATACAGATATTCTTCTTTACGTGGCAGGAAAGCGTCAGGCACTCGGGGGGACGACCCGCCACACTTTCAAAGGCCGAAACGGCGAACCGCAGACTTTGAGAGTCGTTCGGCCATCCGCGCCCCTATGCAGCTGCCATGTACCCAGGGTCCATGATGGGTGCGCCCCACTGTGGACCGTGGCGGAGGGTCACCCCACGTGGGTGATCCTTGTGGGATGTCCCGGGTCCTCTGTGCAGAATCTGGGGCGCGTTCAGAACGTTTCCAAGGGAGGAAAAATTAGTCTAATAAGAGCCGACCAATCATAGTTTGAGGGACAGCCTGGAATGAGCCTATCTGCTAGACTATAATTCGTTATATCTTATCAGACCTATTTTTCCTCCCACGGAAATCTTCTTGGAACGCACCCCTGGAAACGCCAAAATTGGACATGGACAGTTCTTGAGCCGCTTATGAGCAAACTTTGGACCGCTCGGGGGCCGGGACCGACAGATTTTACCGGAGGACGCCGATCCGCGCACCCTTCGACATCAGTTCGCTGATCGGAGGCGCGGTTCGGCGGCCAATGGTGCGGCGGCCGTAGCCCCCGAGTGCTCTAGTAGGAGGGCCTAAAGTCATCTGTTTTCAGATTACGGTACGACATGCTACGTAACGTGTAAATTCAAACCACGGCTGGCGTGGCGGTTTAAAGGCAGTGTTCACGATGATTCTCGTTTCCAAGTTTTGCACTCAAAACAATCCGTTGGCAACCAAGTGTTACCAAAATCACGAAGAAACGGCGAGAAACGCACTAAAACGTCTTGTTTCAGAGACATTAATCTCAGGCCTGGACTAGTTGTCTGATTGGATTAACATGTTCACAGTGGTTGTCACCGGTAATAAATGGGACTAATCGGAAATGGTAGAATATTTTGGGCAAAATAGTATTAGTTAGGGCCCAAAGAAAGAACGGAGCAACACAGAATGGAGAATTGCAAAGACGGGTCCACAAAGATTTCATTGTCACAATGAACAGTTCCATTGATACTTGAGAGGCGGGCTGATACTTGAGGTTTTCATTGCCCTTCTGGTGCGTTTTTCTCCGGTTTCTTCGTCATTTCAGTTCTACTGGGGGCCAAACAATCGATTTAGCGATTAATCTCAAAATCAAGATTATCGTGAACACTGCCTTTAAATCCCGATCTCTGAGAATTGAACCGCCCTGCCAGCCGCGATTTGAATTTAAACGTTTTCGAGGAAACAGGCCACGGGCCTAACTATATTTGCGTACGCGACGCCCGAAAATGCGAAAATCTCAGAGACGCAGAGGGTCGCTGATTCATTGGACTCTTCGCTTGCCATCTCGCTTGGGAGAGGGTATACCTAATCGTTAACCAATATTTAACATTAACAGGATTTTTTTTGCACAAGATCATAATTTACCGTCATCACCAAACTCTCACTGAAGTTAGTAGTTCTTTTATAAAGTTTTCCATGCTTGGGGCCCGATTTGGTCATGCCTTAATCACCCGTGAGATTTTTTTCTGTGTTTTCAACCTTCCTCGTCCGCGTATCGACTGGATCGACCATAGCAGGCCTAAATTCGAACAGCCGGAGGATTCAGGCTTCAGTTATAGTTAGTCGAGAGAAAACGCCGTGACCTGTCGTGGCAGACTTGCATTTTTTGGAATTCTCCGTGGAATTCCGAATATTCATTTGATTCGAAAATAGAGAGCATTTTTCGAGTCATTCATTCATTCGGGAATCTCGAAAAGCGTAATATTCGAAAAATTCTTTCATTTGGAAATCTTGAAAAGCGGAATATTCGAAAAATTCATTCATTCGGAATTCCCAAAAAACCATATTCGAAAAATTCATTCATTCGGAAATCTTGAAAAACGGAATATTCGAAAAATTCATTCATTCGGAAATCTTGAAAAGCGGAGTATTCGAAAAATTCATTCATTCGGAATTCCCAAAAAAAACCATATTCGAAAAATTCATTCATTCGGAAATTTTGAAAAGCGGAATATTCGAAAAATTCATTCATTCGGAAATCCCGATAAAACAATATTCGAAAAATTCATTCATTTGAGTATTTCGAAATTTCAATATTCGAAAAATTCATTCATTTGAAAATTTCGAAATTTCAATATTCGAATTATTCATTCATTCGAAAAAAACCTTCAAATACCAAAGTATACCGGACACCATAAGAGTTCTTTATCTCAGAGTAATCTCAGAGTAACAGACACGCCACAACACACGGTCTTGGGCGATCATCAGAGTCTGATCTGGGGAAGATCCTGATCATGGATGTGCATCAACGAAAATTAAAATTTCAGCAAATGGCAGCGGCAAAACCGTGAAATAAATAAAAAACACAGAAAATTTTGAAAGAGATTATTCAGAAGAAACAAAGATCTAAAAAGATAACCACATAAAAATGACTGTGAGAAGAAAGGTTATAAAATAAATAATTGAAACATTGGGAAACAAAAAGGTAAAATTTAAAAAACTCGATTGAGGAAAAACCTGACTCTTATTTTTAAAAATCATGCTCCTAAAATTTCAAATCGATGAGATGAACATATTCGAAGGAATGATAGTATTTGAAAAATTTAATTTATCATCCATGTCACCATTTAAGTGGGAGGCTAATGGGCGCAAAATCGTTCGACCAGTAGCCATCAGCCCTTCATTTTGCCCGCTGTCACTTTTCCCGCTAAGCGGCCAAAATGATTGATACGTACAATGAATACATTTGCCATGTACGACTCTCGTTGAATCTCAGCATTAGGACAATGTTTTGACGTTGATTACAGCTTCACACGAGATGGTATCAGACGTTATTCGACTGACAATTCTTCGGTTTCGCCTTCTTCAGAGTCTGCAAGAGCCAAAGCCGGTTATGAAAATACACTATCAAACACCGTAGTGGTAGTTACTGCGCTTCTCTGGGCCAAATCCCGGCCCGCAATTGCGTCTCGACACGCTTTGCGACCGCACGCGCCTGAGTCAGCCTAGTTTCCAGAGCCGACTCTATGTGGCATTTTATATACCTTTCTCTGATTTTTTTTCAGTTTCTAGTGTCTAAAACCCATCTACAGTCAACAGATCGGCGGCTGCGGCTCTGGAGACTCTTCCGACTCAAAAGCGCGCAGCCGCAAAGCGTGTCGAGACGCAATAGCGGACCGGAATTCGGCCCAGAAAAGCACAGTACACTGCACTGAGACCCATAGCATTAATTGCCACCAGGGGCGGCACGCATGAACGCTGCGAAGGCGAAGAAGGTCAGGGGCCGCTCCTCGTCCTATGCGCGCAGTGTCGAGCCACGGGACGGCCCCCGAAGTGCATGGCGTATAATGGTGTGCCGCGGATGTGAATGCACTTTCCACTGCAAGCTCTACGCGGGCACATTCCGACATCCCAGACGCTCCTGGCTTTCAATTATTGAGATGCACGAGATGACAAAAAAGTGTCAAAAAGCGACTGGAATGACAAAAAAATGCCGCTTGGCGTAGAGTCTCCTGTGGAGGATCTATTTACGTCCGCTACACACCAATATACGCCATGCACTTCGGGGGCCGTTCCTTGGCTCGACGCGGCGCGCATAGGACGCCGAGCGGCTCCCTGACCCTCTTCGAAGCGTTCATGCAAGCCGCCCTAGGGAATGAATAGGAGGTGCGAGTGGAGGTACTTGCGCGGGAGGCCATGACGAATGCGTGAAACGCTCTCGATGCGTTCTGGATCCATGTGAGAGACCCCGACGTCAATCGGAAGGATTAGGGCCTATATGTGGCCCGGGAACTCCGGCTCTACATCACCGTTGCCTTCTAATTTGGGGTCGAATTTCCGTCCCATCGGTGCCCCTCCGTACTTCTACTGATCCATGATCGCTTGAGAGCTTGATAAGGTACGATACTTTGCCTACTCTTCTCCTGAATACCAATTTGGAAACTTGGGAGCCGATTTTCTGTAGAGAGTTTACCTCTAGGGCGTTTAATCGTGTATTTTCAAAACCGGATTAGAATCTTCCGCACTCTGAAGAAGGCGAAACCGCAGAAACGGTAGTCGAATAAAGTCTGATACCATCCTAAATACATTCCCTTGTTAGTCTTTACTTATCGTTTTCACGAGCAGTCAGGGCTATTTCGTTCAGGTGTGCCTACTACAATGATGTTCTACATATGCGTGACTTCGTTATGCTATGCTAGTTGTTTCGGAACCGCAAGCAATAAAGTGTATGAAACAAAGCGTAGCGGCCAGTGCTAACACTGTTGTCGCCATTTGAGCTTCAAAAATTTTTTCTGTCGTCATCTCAAATACGACAGCACAGCAACGAACGCCGGAAAATTGTAGTTTTAAGTGTGGGAATGAAGTGAGAGTTTGTGGACACCTCCCTTTTTTAGTATCTAAATCCCTTGATGGAACTGATCAGAATCGCATGCCGCAGAGTTTACAGAGTTGCAGGATCGGCGACGACGGTGCACATAACATATCAAATTATGACTATCGCAAGCAGGATTAGTCGTCAGTGGTTCACGGTCACTAAGGGGGCTACGTTATGTCGATTGGAGGTGTGCTTCACCTGAGGCTCATTGGGGCCAGCGCCAGCAGAGTGCGTCGCACTGTGATTCAACGGCTTTGGTTTGTAATCTCCACCTCAACCTGATTCATAGAGAGAGGTCTTATGCACTTTAGAGCTCCAAGCCGTACTCCACGCTCGCCTGTTTTCACGTCCGCGTTGTGATAGCGCAGGTGAAAACCGCTAAATGGCGCACCTGGAGTGCGCACCTTGCCTAGTACATAGAATAGAACGGCTTCGAAAAATTTATTTCCCAAGTTATTAACAAGACGGAATTCACATTCTTAGTTGAACGCTGGGTTTCATCCAACAGTAACCAAAATGAATGAATTATGGTATGGTGTAGTCAAAAAAAAAACGAATGTTAACAAGAAATTCGGGCGACAGCAACGCATTGAACAAGTTGACGCAGCAGGGTAGTGCACAAGGTGTGGGGAATGCCGATTTTATTTAAACTCCTGACTCAGGAGCTTCATTTGGTCGATTTATCGGCTATTTTCTCAGATCCCCAGAAGTGTAATTTGATCTGCTTTTTCTTGCAAAGTCTAAAGAAGAGGGACAATTTATCAGAAAGGCAAGGTATCAGCAGTGAATTAGAATATGGACAAAAGCTTTCTTGACGAGGTATTAGAAGTTGCCTGCGTTCGTGAATGACCCACTTGGGCTCTCTTCGGAGCTCAGAACCCCCTTCTCTCGCACACCTCCGCAGCTCGGATCCCTCCCCGGGGTAGCTACACACTCTTCGCCAAACCCTGTGGCGCAATCTAAATGGAAGAAATGGCTTCGCGAAAATTGCACTGCTATGTAGGAATCCTCACCACCGAGAAGCCCTGCTGTCATGACTAAATCCGATTGAACTGCAGCAGTCAACAACAGGGACCGACGACAAGGATCACTCTAAATGATAGGTATCTCAAACAATTGAGGGACGAGAGCAGATCCACAGTGTTGGGAGGGGGTAGCGTGGGGGTAGCCTCCGACCACCGAGGCATGCCCTTCCTCGACGGGGTGAATGCCGAAGTGATAATTTGGCCTTACCGGAACACTGCTGCCATTTTTCCCTGAAATCCTGTCGTCATAGAAGAATTTCCTATGTGGGCAACAACTTCCTTTTCCGAGAATGACTCAAACTCAACAACCACGACCGCCCGTTGGCCAACTGTGATACCCTATTGATGCTGCGTCCATGGCTAGCTGTGAGCATCAAAAGGCGTCGAGAGTTTACCCGGGGCGGCGCGATAGTAGGTACATGTGAGCGCGGCGTGAAAATCTCGTCAAGCAGCAATTAAGGTCTCAACGCTGCGCGAACGCTGGGCATCTGAGCGCAATCGCGTACGTACGCGATTTCATGTAATCAGGCAACCGCATTTTTTAGAAGCTATAGTAGCAGCTTTATCGGGTCTGCTTATGTGCAAGAGATCCTAAATATGCTCATTTTATTGATTTCATTGTTAAATTTGGTTGTCTTAAAAGCAGGGTTCTCGATAAAATCGGCTGTTGTGCTATCCCCATGGAACGGCAGATCTGCCAAGGACAAAAGTGAAAATAAGTGAAAAATTTTAGGGAAACCTCTCAGCAACAAGTTATTGCCTAGCGCCCTCTCGCCCCCAATTATCGAAATTTGTGTAAAAGCCTGTTTTGTCAACCTTTATTTTGCTTCTAAAGTAATTTCTGAACATTTTTGGAGACCACTGATTACTTTATCAGAAAAATGGAGGGCAGGTAAGCAAGCATTACTGGAAATCGCGTTAATTAGGGGGCCGGAAGACAAACGGTATTTAGCCGTTGTACATTGTTTTTGAGCGTTTTCCCGCGAATTTCCGGGTTTTTCACATATTTTTACTTTTGTGGTTACCTATATTCTCATAAAGAGAGCTCAAAAGACGTTTTTATCGCGAACCCTGCCTTTAGTGAAAAAGCACTGGAAAAAGTAGCAACGGGCTCGCCTTCGCGCGACGTTCATGGCGCCGCACTACAATTCATGGCTACTTCATGGGTGGGTAAATGAAATTTCAGATTTCGTAAATCGTAAAACGTAATTACGGTGAAACCACCGTAAATCGTAAAAGCTGATTGCAACAATAACCGCTATAAATTATTATTACTATTTTAATGAAAAGGATTTTGAATATTTTCCATCAATAAGTGATAAAGAGCTATTTCGAGGGTTTGTTGCTTTCTGAGCTGCAGTTTTAGCTACAGGTATAAAAGGGAGAAACAGTTTGCAGATTTGAGTGCCCATCGCAGGCTCAGTAGATATACGCCTCATGTAGTTTCATGTTGACGAAAGACATGATTATTATAGTACAAGGAAAATGCTGTCCTTAGGCGATCTCAGTTGTCCACGCATAGATAGATGGAATGTCATTCCTAAATTCGCTCCATGTTGACAACAAAGCTATGCATGTTTACCACGTTAGACCTTTCTGTCACCCCAAAAAATGTGTCTGCTAACCCCAAGGCCCGGCTTAGCCGGCCGATCGGCTGTGGCCAGCCCGGTCGACAAGCACTTATCTCACGCAAATCGGGTGTAACAAACGTGACCGGACTGAGCAAGCCTGTGCCGTCCGTGGCCATCCCTATCGATACGCATTTGACCAATTGCTCAATCGGATCGATAATATCCCCCAAATGTAGCCGGACTGTGCCCGCCTGGTATGTCCTGATCCAGCTGTGGCCGTCTCGGTAGGTAGGTACGCTTTGCGCAATGAGGTGGAAAATCCCCTTTAGCGACCTTACAGGACGACTCAAAAGGGAAGTGTTTAGAGTGTCAAACGCATCATCGAAAACGATTAGTATGGCTAGTACATCTTCTGGCTCAATAGTAGAAATGCGCAGTATCCCGCCCCGAGCTGCAGGTTTAAAAATGTTATGAGCATTTTTCAAGCCTCGCGAGAAGGCAAGGGTACCCATCAGGCATTTTTTTTTAGAGTTTCAAAAGAATTTTCTCGGATTTAGCTCAAAAATGTAGGGGTAATCTGGGGTGGTGAACACAAATTTGGAGCCCAGCCCATTTGTCGATATTTTGAGATTTACTGTAGGTTACGGTAGGTAACATGTCATTTAGAGGACAGAACCAAACTTAGTGTTCTGAAAATCGACAAACGGACGTTATATTCGAATTCTCCACCCCGAATAACCCCCGTTTACACAGTTTGAGTAAAATCTGGGATTTTGACCAAACTACCTTGTACCAAACTACCCACCGTAATCTACCGTAATCTGCAAAAAGTCGATCAACCGACTCTAGATTCGTGTTTAGCACCCCCAAAGAATCCTCAGAGAATGATTTTGAGACACATCAACCGTAGAAACTCGGAAATCTCAAAAGTGGCGTTTTTCCCTCGGAATTTTCCCGGTTATGAAGCTTCTCACGAAATTAGCAGAAAACTTCGGAGAATCGACTAATAAACCACGGATTCGTGATCAGCGCTCCAAAAACCCTACTGGGAGAATTTTGAGTCAAATCTGGAACATTTTTCTAAAACGCTTCCAGAGCCTTCTAATCGGTACAAATAAACGCCCAACCGAAAATTCGTACAAGTTCAAAACGCTATCAGTCTGCACAAAGTATGGAAAATGTGCCTTCACTCAAACTTTGCTCAGAGGGGTCGTTTTGGGCACTGAACACATTTATGAGGTCCATTTCCGAATTTTCGTAAGATTTTTAGAGGGTACAAAAAGCACAGAAAAACGACTTTTTAGGTTGTAACATTTTGGAACCTGCAGCACGTCGCGGGATACTGCGCAGTTTTACTATTGAGTCACAAGAAATACTAACGGTACTGGTCGTTTTCGCAGATGCGTTTGACACTATAAACACAGTTCCCTTGTCATTCCGGCCGTTGGCCGACTATGGCGGGGCCTGAAACTGAACTTCTGGGCCAAAGGGACACACTTATATCCGTGATACTTCTTCCTGAACGCTAAACGCCGCTGTAAGCGTTGAAAAAAGCAGAAATTACCGTATTCGAACGACTCTGAATAGCCGAATTCAAGGACTCCGCTCATTTGGTACTCATTCTCAGGCGATTCTCATTGTCCAAACAATAATAGTACAGACCCGGAAACTGGGAGAACAAGCCGAACGTTCAGGTGACTCCGACTCCTGCTCGGTGCGGCTGAAGGCTGAGAATCGTCTAAGTATGTTTCGCTTGTTGATCTTTGTGACCTCTGCCTAGACGTGACCTTCTCGTATGGCGGACCAGGAAACAATCTTTGAAGCCAGTTTTGGCTTCATTAGAGCGCCTTCCTCGACTTTTTTTTGGCGCCATTCAAGTTTTGAGAATCAGGACGGTCACTCGTCATGAAAACCTCGAAAACGAGGTTCCTTATGAAAAGTGTTTTTAGACTGCATTGCGATTTAGACGGCAGCTAGCGAGAGGCGCGCAACGCGGATCTTTTACCTAGCGCCCCCAACTCCGATCGTGTGTCCCGCGTTATAATAATAATCACGTCGAAAATTGATAATCAAGTCGTGCTATAGCCAGACGCTGGAGTTGGTCTCATCTCCTGGTCAAAAACATTAGTTTAAGCAAAGTGGTAATAAAGCAGGTCAACTGGAGCTGCTTTGCTTTCTACTTCCTTTGCATGCATTTGTATTCACGAAATTTACCATTCACGGTACAAAATGTCGGAAATCGTGAACCGTAATTACGAGGTCAAAAAACACCGTAAATCGAAAAATCGTAAATCGTAAACCTTAATTCCGCACACCCCTGATGCCGACGCGATTGACATCGCGCGAAGGCAAATAACCAGTCAATTCGAGTGTATTGCGCCTCTTCAGTGTCAACACCTAGCAACAACGCGACGCGACGTCGCGTGAACGATACGTAAGCTAATCAAAACGTCCGTCGCGCAGCGAATGAGCTCTTAACGCTGCCCCAAGTGGCGCTGGCGGTTCGCATGGTTGACAGTTTGTCATTGATTGGCTCCCAGAGCAACCGCTGCAGCTGGCGTAAACGGCCTGCCGCTGATGTAGACGATATCGTACCTGCAGCGGCTGTCAATAACTTATCATGAATGCCAATACTAGCCCTTCGCCGACCCGAGACACATTGCATGAGCTAGCGATAGAACGTTACGGGCCAGTGTTATAGCAACATTTTGCTCATCTCTTGTAGTGAGAGGGAGCCTTACGAAGAAATTTCTTTTAGTCAGCCTTCCTAATGAGAATGAAATGTAACCTTCTAGAACTGTTCCTGATCGTAAAATCCGAATTAATTCTCCTCAGCCGCCCAGAGTAACTATGAAAGAAGGTATGGGCTATTTTCAAGGGCTCTCGGCAAGGATACTCATCAGGCAACTTTCAGAGTGCAAAAAATGAATTTTTCCCAAATATGTATGCAAGGGTAACTTAAAGTACTAAACACAAATCTGAACCTCGTTTAACGATATCATTCAAGGCAGCAAACAGAGTTGTTCAAATAACTTTGTTACTGAGGTCGTATAGCTCAAATTAGAGCGCTTACGCCGTCAGAAGCGAGCGTCAAAGACGAGTCACAACTACCAAATTTGAGCAATATCGAGCCAAAAATTTTGTAGACTCCGCCGATGAGCTTCGAGGTTTCCACCCCCACGACAAACCTTTCCAGATTGATCGTTTGAATACGGTTACTTTTGCTAGTTCTTGAAACTTCCAGCGATGTAAGCGTTCTAGTACAGGCCGCAAAAGTCTATCAACTTCCCTATCACAACTCCTTTAGTGCTAGCCCCGCTATTCGAACGATCGGGCATGATGCGGTATGGCTCACACAGTGGCTTGTGGCCAAAGACTCCATGACTCCCTAGGTACGGATCCTAAGGTGTTATGGACCAGAGGCCTTAGTGTGCCGGACGGCGACACCTTTATGCAATGTGCGGGATACTTTCGCGATATAGTTGTGCACGCTATATCGCTCGAACGTTCCCTGTGTACACTCAAACGTCTGCTGGGTTCAGTAGAAGCAGGGGCACCAACGAGCAGGTACCAACAGACTTGTATACACACCCCCGCTCACACAGTAACAAAAACAAACTGTTAAACTCCCCACATTCATCCAGTTTTCGCCGTTTTTTTTTTGCAATTCCCCATACTACGAGCTTCAAATCGTTGAATTATGCCTAAAATCGATACCATTTTTGAGCGTGCGTGCAGCCTTCAATGTTAGTGTCACTTATAGTGCTTCCACATTAATCATGGATTTGCGTGATGCAATGCCAATTAATTCAACACCATCTTCGAGTAGTTCACTTGTGCACCTAATATTTTATCATGTCGCATGGTTGATCACGGAAGTGAATTTTCACAAGGATATCTCAATGGTAAAAAAAAAACTGGATCCCGCTAACACTTTACCGCCTTTTTTGCGAGAACTGTATTATTGACGTCCTCTAGGGAATCATCTATAAAAAACTCAACAGCGACCTAACTCAAGTCGAACTGAATGTCTTTTTTAAAGCAGCATTATTCAGTGGTGGAATTACAAATTGTATGGTTTTGCGTAGTGTACTGTCCTCATCCGCAGCTGCGGACTACCGCTGTTGCAGCACGCACCTCGAAGATAATCATGCTGGGGCCACGAATCATCGTGCTGATTTCACGAGGTTCCGACACCATTCTCCTCGTGATTTGTGTTGAAGCAGCTCTCCGCAACTGCAGAGTCGAATTTCGCTTCGATAAGGACTAAAGTCTGTCCGATCGGTACTGTCTGCCCATGCGGCCGTCGCGCATTTCTTGAACCTCTCGATGGATAATCATGAATGTTAGACGAATGGCCAGTGACTCCCAATCAGGGCTGGGCACGCGTCCCGGGTAACCACAGGGGGGTGCATATTAAACGTTGCAGAGAGGGCAAAGGGGGGTGCCTAAACCGAACACCAAAAAAAAAGAACGAAGTGCATGTTCTGTCGAATTTCAGGAAAAAAAATAGTACGCACTATTCTTCTAAATTGTCATATCTTCTTCTCCCCTTTTTGAGTCGAACACGAAAAGAATTCAAATTATTGATAGAGGTGCAGGTTGTGTTCGCAATAATTCATAGTTGCTGTCAAAGTTTGTTTCGATGAAGGATTTAACACTACTCTGTTATCTTGTAGCAAGTAAGGATTGATGTGGTGTCATGTTTCTTTGATGCAGCGTTAATTGATTACGCGGGTGGCTACCGATTCGAGGCAAAGATACTAAGACAGCGCCCAGGAAAACTATTATTCAAGTTCAAAAAAAAAAGATTAGCGAACTGATGTATAGCCTAGGTCGCTCATTTTGAGCCGGTCGAAGCAAGGCTTATCGGGCTTATCATGTCAAAATCTTCTTATCAGTGTTATACTTTGCAATGACCGACCGCTCCGCTGCTTACTCCGCCCGGACTCATCCTAGCAGGCTAGGCTTTATTTCGACAGTTTAACAGTACAGATAGCACAGTCAGCATCACAACTAGTCAATAGATTTTTATTCATGAGAATGTGACTTATGAAGAGAGCCAACTGTAAAAATTGAAGACTGCAAGTTACTATGAAAGAAGCGAATGACCGTTTTCTCCTCATTAAGAAGTATCCTGAGCATAAGAACCCGAGTTTTATCCACCTTGAATGCCGCAATCTCTCATAGACTAGGCTAGCCGTGCGATCTGGTGTTTGTTCGCAGCTACACAACGCGCACTGGAGTGGACGCGCACGCAATATTAATTAAAAAATGTGTTTTATTACAGAACGGGGAGGTGAAAATGATTGAAACTGGAGTAAATTGAAGCAGGGAGAAATAGGATTCTTTCAATGTTTACAGTATAGAAATTTAATGTAAACAAACTATGTTGGAGCGGAGTGAATTTTTTGACGTGATAAGGTTCATTCAAATGAACCTAGTTGATTAAAAACACTCCATAAACATGAGAACTAAGAGCATTGCGAGAAAGATGAGAATCTGGCAAACATTTTAATAGCAATAGGTTTGATATTCAATGTGATTTAAGGACCTTAAAACTCGTCCCGGTTTTGTCCCTTGGTTTTGTCCCGGTTTTCGGGGTAAAACCGGGACGAGATTTAAGGTCCTTAAATCCTATTAGAAACCGGTCCCATCGATGCTAAAAATATTTGTCAGATTCTCCTCTTTCTCACAATGTCCTTTGCTCTCAGTTTAATGCTAGTTTTGATCAACTAGGTTCGTTTGAATGAACCTTGTCACGGCTAAATATTCACACCCGCTCTAACTTTGTTTATTTACATTAAATTTCTAAAGTGGGTACATCCAGAATAGACTACCTTTTACCATCTTTCATTTCCTTCAGTTTCAATCCTTTTCTCCTCTCCGTTCTGTTATAAAAATACATTTTTTATTAATATTGTGTGCGCGTCCATTCCCGTGTGCGCTGTGTAGCTGCGTACAAACAACGTATCGCACGGCAAGCCGATTTTTAAGGATTGCGGCATTCTAGAGGGTAAAATTTGGGTTTTTTACTCCCTACGAATCACATGAATCCTAACATTGTTCCACAACACAAAATAGTTCTGATTTCCACATCAGAACAATCAAACACAGATTAACTAATCCTTCATAGGTTTATGAAAGCATTCGACAGGAAACATTAGTTATCGCAATAGTAGTAGTTCTGTTGTTGGTAATTGTTCAATTGTTTTGTATTGAAAAATGCTTTATCTTTTGTAATAAGTTCAGAAATTACACTACCCTTTTTGTTGCCATTTTCGGAATTTTCTCTATTCAGTGCTTTTTTTATATTCTTGTTTATCAAAATCAGGAAGTCAAGATCATGGCTGTTGAACTATTCCGAAAAACAGCCGATTTCGATTTCCCATAAGGGGGTGCCTAAAAATTACCGAGCTAAGGGTGGTGCATATTCAGTATCGCCATGCCGGGACGTGTGCCCAGCCCTGCTCCCAATCAGTGTTTGCAGCAGTGGGAGGGCTTGTCCTAAAAATTGTTTCCCTGATGACCGCGTGACACGCACGCGGACAGCGTGGGCGGAAACTTTCATCCAGACAGACTATAGATCTTCTATTACGCCTCACAAGTTCGGGAAGCAAATTTTTTTGAGCGCTGTCTCTAATGCGAAAAACGACATGCGAGACCGATGATATATGGGGGATAAAGCAAGGAGAATCCATTCTATAATGAGAAGTTATTCATCTGTGGTCTCGCGCTATCAGGAAATTATGGTTCTGATTGATAATTCCTCTGCATATGAGTAATTATTTCGATGCACTATAAAGCTGTTGTTGGCGAACTCAAGTCGCCACGCAAGGCTCATCGTTTTGATAAAAAACTGTGTTCACGATGAGAAAGTTGCTCGTTTTTTTTTGGAAGAACGCGTGCTTTGGTTCCTCCCAAAAGAGTAAGGACGGGAGTACAACGAAACACTGATAGGAAGTGGGTAAAAATCTCCTGGATCGGCCAACCCATAGGATCACCCCTCCCACGTCATATAACAGTTGTCCTGAGTTCGTGTCACAAGTGGAGCAACTGCCGAAATTTTGAATATGGTATATCGCGAAAGATTCTAACATCCACGCAAGTGCACTACCCATCCTATTTCAAATGAGTATTCTATAAAAGAAACAGAAAGCAAAGGCATTTGCACAAGAATTCCGTAGAGCAAAACTATTTCCACCGTTAGGTTTGACGCTTTGCCTGCAGTTTCAAAAAACACACCAAACAGGCGTAACTAAATATTTTAATGGTTTCTTCGATTTGTTTTTCTTCGACATTTAAGAGTTCTGAGGAAGCTTCTCCATATAAATCTCTACTTTGTAGACTTACCTACTCAAAAATGTCGAAAACTACAATAGAATACGGGTTTTTATGGTGAACAATGACTTTAAGTGGTATTATCGTTCAGCTCATCACATCGTGCCATGCTAGGCAAAGCAAGAAACTAGTCCAATTAAAATCCCATCAAAGCTGCAGATACAGAAATAACAACGAATTGAAATTATTATGGATTGCAACTGAATGTCCCACACCTGCGACAGATGTGTGATTCCTCGTGTGTGAAAATTCTCAGAATTAGCCTAATGGCCTGATGGTTTTCGTTCCCTAAATCAACAACAAAGGCCCAAGTTCTCTTCTGAATAGTATGCATACAATGCGGTTATTGATAGGCAAGAGAAGTTATCCTTCATGAAGGATATTCATAAATTTTCAGCTAATTCTGAGCAAACGCGTCCTCGCTTCATACATAGCTCGGTGCCAGATCATATTTGATAAAATGTGACCGGATACATGAAAAAGCCTTAGACTTTTTCGTGCTCTAGATATTCTTTATCCAACCTTCACTCTATGTGCAAATATGTACCAGAATTTTTGCAGAAAAATCTCTTGCATTCTGTCTGCTGATAATTGGCTGCGTGGCTTATTTGAGATTTCAAAAAAAAACTTATTAGCGACGTCTTTCACAGTCACTTGCTTGGACCCTGTCGGTGCAGAAAATGCAGTCAAGGCATTTCGCTACAAGAGGAATGACATAAGGAGCGGAAGAGTATTAGAAAAAATTGAAGAGACTTTGAACATTGAAAGCTGGCAAGGGATCTATTTTGAGACATGAGATCCCAACCCTGTTATCGCGATGGTAGCTTCAGAGAAGCCGAAAAAAAGAATAGAGAGTAGCTGCTTACATACGTCGCTCATAAACCATGCTATAGCATCTTTCATAGTCGTGGGACGCGCGGTGCACTGTGGAACTTTTCCCCGCGGGACGCGCATGGCACCCATCCAGTACCGCCATAGCATACCTCCCAAACCGCCATGACGGTTTCACCGTTCGAATCACCACTAGCTTCTCAGCTCACGTCCACTTCACCATAATTATCTCGGGAGTTATTCTGCTCGACCGTATCTGCAAATGCAAGCCGGAGATTTTTGTGCATGTCACAGTTGAGGCCCAACTTCAACCCGCACCGCCATAGCAGTGCCGCTGGAGATTTTATAGTTACTTCCCGCTCGTCTCGCGCATCACGCGCGTGCCGCGCCAGCGTTGAGGAGTATGAAAGATGCCTATGCCTTGCATAAATTACCGATCTTTCCCCTTCCCCGCCTACTAAAGAGAAGGTTTAGTCCAGCCAATCGTCCTCACCGGTGATACTAGTAGTGTACATAGTGTTAGTGTTTTCCCATCATGTCGCGATGGCCCCAAGTTCGTTAGCTGACTTGTACACTTTTGTGTCCCTGGTTCTCCCTCTGATATTTGAATTTTTTCGATACTGAAATTTTTCAGTCTTTTTACACATATTGATTTTCTGTTAAATTTTGATTCTGACAGCTACTTTTCTTCAAAAACCAACTTGAGAGCTTCCTTAAATTTGGATCTTTGGCAATATTTTGGTGTGATGTGACACCTTTTTCAAGCATGTAATTATCAAGCACATAGCACACTTTATCAATTATCAGGGTCGTAGTCAACAATTCAAGCACTAACCAATCTAGCCGCGATGCCAACTCTGCAACTCTAGCATCTGATAGCTACGTAAATGGATTATGCACCCTGTCGTCTACATATTAAAGTCTCTCAAAAATCAGAGACCGGACATCAGATTCGTGATCAGCACTCATCAAAACCCTCTCTGTGTGACATCCCAGCAGAAAAAAATCGTTTGGTTTCTGGGGCGAATACAACACCAGTCACATCTTTCGCGTTCTAGGCGAAAAAAAGGGGTTCGTGCTCATTTGTCATAACTCTGTTCATAAGTCCGTCCGAGTCAGACTGTCGGCCCACGTACTCGGCGGGCGTGTTGATCGGTCGTCGCGGAAGCATTTTCCAGACCTGTGAATTGATCAGTGATATCAGACGAATAATGAATAATATCCCAGCTATATCTCAGCCGTGGGCAGACTTGTTCAAAAATGCCTCCGTGAAAGCCGTTTGACACGCCCGCCGGATGCGTGGGAAGACAGTCTCGTTCGGATAGGCTTCACATGGCTCACTCGCGAAGAGAGCATATACGGTCGACATGAATCGCTCTGGCCGTTTTGGTTAGCTGTGCTTGCACAACACCTCTCTCAAGGTAAGAGTATAAGTCAGTTCAAGAAAAAGAGCTTTTGATGATGATTCGAAATATCTCTTCAGATTCTGAAATAGATCATTCTGATCAGAACTACGGAAAGAGGGCGATGAAAAGCATTCCTGCTATGTTTTCTTGGTCCAAATCTCAAAAAAAACCGATATTGTGGTGGAAGTGAGGTATTTTTCCAATGCAAGAGATGTTTTCTAGGATGCTGATGATGTTATCCATTTTCTGGTTTTTGGAGGATCACAAAGGTGATTTCAGGGTATATCATATATTTTGTTCATCTGTTTCACCCTTTTTGCCTTCTATTCATAAACGATTCAGGCAGCCACCTTTCATAGATGTTTACTAGCCTTCCTGGACCTACAATCTTTTATATAACTCATACACAAGGGGTCGACTGGTCGCAATACTTTACTTATTGCTCACCCGGTCGCTCAGTCAAATTTAGACAAACTCTCTTAAGTTATCGTGAATATCCTTAACACCTTAGAGACCGCGCAGTGGTTTTGAAACCTTGATTTTGGTTATGAATGGACCCGCATAAATGAACTTTAGGTGAATCGCGTCTGCACACCAGTAATATAAGTTCTTTTTAGCACAGGTCTGTCCACTATGATGCAAAGGAATCTTATTTTTTCGATCAAGAAAAAACGAAAAACCGAGTTCAAGGCGTGGGTGAGCAGTGCGGACACGCGGTCCAGGGGGCAAACAGCCGTGCTTGCGCCGTGTGTACACGCGGTCTTTTAGGCTCTAACTCATGAACTTTCGTCCTCTACTTATTGAGCTGTTCCCGCTTGTCTTTGAAACACTATAAAAACGGAATAGAGTCGATCTCTAAGACAAAATGAGCATTAAACAGAGGAGATGAGAAACAAATTGAAAAACCATTGGGCTAAAGCAAGAGGCATTTATACTATAAGTAGTAAGGAAACGAGAACGATCCCTATATGGGAATGTTCTGAAGGAGCAGATATCGAGGTTTAAGTCTGAGTGAATCGAGCAGTGGGGGGAGGGGGAGGTGAGTGGGCGGGTCAGAAGATGTGGAGGAGGAGGAGCAGGGGAAGTCATCCGTTAGAAAGAAATCCCACACTTCGCGTTTTCGAAACCTGATCATAAGCACCGGGAAGCCTACAAAATTAACTGTGCCTTGTGTTTCCTCGACGAAACCGTTTCCACTCGATTTCTGGCGGTGTTCTTTTCAAAGAACCTCTATATCGGTCTTTGGCTCAAATTTTAACCGCATCTTAATGATGGTTTAAGTGGAGTAATTATCTCTGAAGGAGGATGACAGGTGGCTAAGTTCGTGTTAGCCGGGTGAAGCCGGAGACACTGATTAATCCCAACACTCGTACGCGTCGTATAGAGATGTGTGTGGTTGCCATGATACGCAAAGCAGTAATCGTATTGCTCAAGCACATTGTCTGGGGGTTTTTCCGGTACAGCAAAATCAGCTGGTTGCTACAATGATTGTCTTTACTTTGTTTCAGAACAGCATACATACTTAAGTGCATACAATAAGACAACTGCGTGAGGGGCTTAAAAAATTGAACTTTTTGACAGTATATGTTGCTCTCCCTTCAGGACAGGTAATATGTTCTGGAAACGGATCCGAGAAGCGTATAGCATAACGCAATGTGGAAAGGTTAGGGAAAGGTCGTGATCTTCACTGTCGGGTGATGGAACAGCCGAAGATAAAAACAAAGGCTTGCTCGGGAAGCTCATCTGGTCGGAAACGCCTTTTCAAGCAAAGATAGATGGACTTTGAATGATGCTTTCAAATCTATGACTATAGCTGCTAACGACTTTTCTGGATCGAATTAAGGCGGATTCCCTCAGTTGGGCCAAGAAGCACCATCAGGCGAATTCTCGAGTGAACAGGAAAATTGTCTCGGACTTGGCTAAAATTCTTAGTGAGTGTACTTTGGGGTCGACAACACGAATCCGGGTCAGTTTCCCGACATTTCGAGGCTTGCTGTAGGTTGCGGTGGATATAATGCCATTCAGCTAGCGTTACCTATCTAGTATTTCAATAAACGATGGTTGATAGGAAAGAATTCGTCCATCGCTCTTACTATAGAAGAGTTGTAAAACAGTTCCGTCTATATGGAAGAGGTTTTTATTGTGCATCTTTTGATATATTTTTGTCTATGTCAACTTTGCTTTTTTTAAAGAAAAAAAGTTTAGGAAATGCTTGATCTAAAATTTCGAATGCGAGCTTGTGGTACGACTTCAAGCAAGGCGAATCGAATGCTGAATCTCATCGGGCCCTACATGAGGTATTCGGCGAAGAAGCCCTGTCAGAAAGTCAGGGTCGACAATGATTCCAGCGTTTTAAAAACGGTAATGAAAGCGTGGTGGACGAAGAACATGGAAGTCGGCCTCAAGTCGTCAATAACCAAGTGTTGAAGTCCGTCGTTGAATTGGATCCACGTCAAACCACTCGAGAACTGGCAACACATTTTGGCTGCTCAAACTCTACCATCGATGAACATTTGCTGCAATGTGCGTAAAATGTGCATGCGCAAAATGGGTGCCACACCAGCTGAACGACGCAAACAAGGCAACACGAGTGGCAATGGCCGGATTCCATCTTCGTCGCTCCAAAAACAGCGGATTCTTCGACTCTATTGTTACATCAAATGAGAAATGGATCTGCTCCGACAACGCAATGCGAAAAAGATATTGATTAGACGCCGGTGACACTCCAAAACCGACTACGAAACAGACTCCGAAACCGGATATACACGGCAAAAAGGTGATGTTCTGTGTTTGGTGGAACAGCAGAGGTTTGGTGTACTTTCAAGTTCTGAATTCGGGTCAAACAGTCACGGCGGACATCTAGAAAGATCAGTTGAACCGCGTGGATGTCAAGGTGTCGAAACGACGTTGACAAAATTCCTCCACGACAACGCTCGTCCGCATGTCGCGAAAATCACTTCATTGAGGAATTGGGCTGGGAAGTCTTGCCCCATCCGCCATACATCCCAGACCTGGCACCATCCGATTACCATCTGTTCCAGTCGATGCAGCACTCACTGGCTGCGAGAAAGTTCACAAAAGAAGTTCAGTTCTGGGTGTCCAAATACTTTGAGTCGCAGCTGGCCGAGTTCTTTGAAAGAGGAATCCATTCTTCTAAACGTTGGACTAAAGTCATCGATAGTACTGGAGATTATCTTTTGAATTAATCTTGTTTAATTTCGTTTTTATAATTAAAAAAATTTAAACTCAAACGCGCATTTCTTTCCGAACAACCTAATATGAAAGATATTGCGACTATACACGGTGCCCAAAGCGCGCTCTCTTCTCGCACTATAAACAGCGGGACATCAAGGTTGAAATAAAGCCAGAGCGAAGAGGCAGACCTTTGAGAGAAGGCTAAAAGTGCCTGGTACATGGTTGGAGGAAAACGGATGAGAAGCGGGCTCAACAAAGCACGCACCGCTGAGGTACGTTATGGTAGCAGCGGTTGCGGGTAAGAAGGGAACTCCCGAAAAAAGGCTCTATGCCTAAAAAATTCAGTACGATTTCTTCATGGGAGTTATGGTGATGCAGCTTTGCCGTACTCCAACGCCACGTCCGCGCTGACGTAGAGAAGTATGAATAGCGCCTTACGAAGCTTGAGGCTCTGATATGCGCTCCCAATTAGTTATGTCCGCCTAAACACGGCTGTGGGGTCGATCAACTAGTCTTTTTTTCTACTAGAATGTTCATGTGAAGGTGAAGCCAACTAGGAAAAGGTGAAGCCAGCTAGGAAAACAGTTTTGGCACGCATTTTACATACAGAGCTTCAAGAATTGCTATGCCCTGCACTCTGAAAGCAGAAAAACTTTGAAAACGGTTTTCGCGCTAAGCTCAAATCCACAGTGAGCCTGTGCCTGATTATGCTTCCCAAACAGGGGTTTTCATTTGCTCTATCAAGGTTTTGGTTCTCTAGAGAGGCGTGGCCACATTGAAAAATAGAAAAAAGAGAAATTTGAGTTTTTTGCATACAATTTTTTTGCAGATTGTCATGAGACTTTGGAAAAAATCTTAGGAAACTATCTAGGCTCATTAGTGCACCTGTATCTGTCCTTACCGGAAGTGTCCTCCTCAGTAGCCGACGGCCGCTGTTGCAGCACGCGTCTAAGAGGCTATCGTGCCGGGACGTCTAGCTTTCAAGACAATTAACCGTGATCTCAGCAAGGTTATCTCTTTGAGACGAGTGCTGCAACAGCGTTTTTCCACAGCTGCTGACCGGAATTTCTTTTCGGTAAGAACAGTAGATGGACCTATTTAAGCAAAAAAAAACTTGAAAATACGCATATGGTTTCTCGTTTGTGGTGCTGTCAGAGGATATGATGCGCCGTTCTTTGGTTTAACTAGGATTGTGCAGAAATTCTGTAAATAACAGTAAACACCGACTAAAAGAAGAAATACATTTTCTAATGTTCCGGTGTGGTGTCCGATCTTGGGGTACATCTAGTGACACTTTCCCGACCACAAATCTCTCCGAAAATTGCAGCCTCGTAAAGAGTAAACCCCTCATTAGCTGTCAACTGCCACTTCAAATGAGCATGAAGACTGAGATGCATGTTCAGGAAAGAATTGCAGGTGTTATCAGAGTACATCTAACATAACAGATTCTTGACTATAGTAGTCAACAGCGGCAGAAACGTCAGCGAAATGTTGTTGCTAGCTTGCGTTCAGAAGTTCTGGACCTCATCAAGAAGTCAAAAAGATATTGAGAAGATACAGTTTGGAGTTTCAATGAAAACATTCTAGGTTTCGTGCAATTTCTCCGCATTGCTACATATTTGGGATTTAGTCTTTCTCAATTTCTTCTACATGAGGTTTCGTCGTTGCTGGCAATTACTTAATAATGTTGGGGTTATCTTTTTGTGTTTACTTCGATAGTGGTTGGCCACTGAGAACATGTGTTGTAGGCGCGCTGCACACCATGGGAGGATGGGAGGAGCTCGGGCAAGTTTTACGCTTTGACGCGAAGCGCGAAAACCTGTTCAGTTCTCCATCGCTAGAGCGCGTTTACCATGAGCCTAAAAAATTTGCAAAGGGTAGACACGCTTTAGCGACGGAGCAGCAAAACGGTTCTGCGCCGCGCGCATCGCATCAGAGCGTGAAACTCGTCCGTGTTCCTTCCTCGTTGCGTAGTGCCCCCACAACTCGAGAACATCGTACTTGTTCAAGATGGGGAGTAAAGCGGCCCTGCCCTATCGTTTAGCAGAGGTTTTGGATTACCCCCCCCCACGTATTATGCTCCAACGACGGCAAGCACTTGGCACCACGCTGAGGATGATGACTGTCACTAATTCCTAACAGTGGCTAACACACATGCTATGTGATGTATCGTAGCCTTTGCTGGATAACTGCCTGACGATACATAGTACATTAATATGCAGTTATAGAAACATCACGTGGAGAAATGTTGACGTATGTAGCTGTGCTTACAGACAGCATTCACGATTCATTGCTTCTCCAGGCTGTTTTCAATTAACCGTTGAGGGTGTAGGACTCTAACAGAAGCTCTAAGAAACACTGTTGAAGTTATGGAAAACCGTTTTGTCGGATCTTTGTAGGGCCACCTTCTGTTTAGTTGACGCCGGAGAATGGATATGTCGCTCGGATTAAGGGGAATATAGATTACATCTGGACTGCAATAAACTCCTTGGATATGGGATCGCGGCGAATAAATTGTAATGGAAGAATTGTGAAAATACGCGAAATGTTTCTCGTAGGTCCTCCAATGTCTTTGAAATAACGTGTTTTTGACGCAAAGGACTCTGCCATTGCACCAAACTGAGTCAAGCTAAAGGAGGACTAGTGAAAGAAACGCTAAGTCGATCTTACCGCGAACGATGTCTCCGAGATTGTCTATCTATCTGTTAACATTTACTCACTTTACTCAAAAAATCGATAAACTCGATCGATTATCGAAATTCTCGAAAACGGATGGAAAGTGCAAAAATCAATGCAGAATTTTCGACTCCACCAAATCATGGAAGATTGCCGTCTATGGAAAACGGAATACATGATTCTTCCCATGACGCCAAGTTTGGATACCTTGAATTGTCGCTGGCCGGCTCTGGTACGTTGACGGATGAAGTTGAAGCAAGAGTCAATGCCGCTTAGTTGAAAGGTAGGGCCCGGACAGAAATTCAATTCCGAGATTTTCCACTACATCTGAGCTCAGGCCTCATGTTTTCTTCGGAAACGTGCGAAAACCGCAGATGAAATGGTCTTCCTCAAGATATTTGAGCCATTTCAGTAAACCACCGATCCAAAAAACTGTCCCCACAGAGCTAGTATTAAACTATTGTCTTCGCTTTCTACACCGCGCGCGGTGAGACAATGCCGTAAAAACACCGACATTTTCAAGGCGTGATCATGCTGCGAGTACCGTGATTCCTTACTTACAGGTTACTTTCTACATGAATAACGGCTCATAGCTAACAATAATTTCATAATGGGGTTCACCTAGTCCATGCTGACTTATCTAGTCCAGAGCCTAGAAAAGTCGAAATTTAACTCAACCTTGCCTCAACGAGTGGAGTTCTATGTGACAAAAAAAGTTTGCGGGATGACTCCATCCTGACAACGCTAACGACAGGGCCAAATGGCTTCGATCTTCTCCTACAATGCGCGACGGAAAAAGGAAGAAGAACATTATATCCAGTAGGTCCATCATTATCAGAGTGTTGATAGGTGATGTCTAGGAATGAGGACCTAATCTCAGTACCACTAACGCATTAGTCTCGATCTTCCAGAGATGTGGATTTCTCAGAAAATCCGTCCTCGGTAAACCACCATCCATAACTTGATGACGAGATGTGCTGCGTAATAGGAAAGTGCGTAGAGTGCAGATAGTATTGCACAATTGCGTTGTTATAAATCATATTTATCCGAGCGCCCTACACCTGCTAAAGCACTCTTGCGACAGACTACATTTCTTCAGATTTCATCTGAATGACGACTATGTAGCAGTTACATTAGGTTTACGCGACATGTCTGCTCGACAAAGACTTCAAATGTGGTTCCTAGGGATGTTGCTTGTCATTCATAGGCAGTCCAGATGTTTGATATTGTTGTACTTGACACGAGGTTGATAACATACCTTTATGGCTAAGTTTCGGAGCAACCTCCTTCTTCAAAGCCGCCTGAAAAGATCAAAAAAGCACTGCGTTCACCCGGCCCAACATCTCCTAAACACTACTCAAAATCGAGAACCTGTTTCCGTTTAAGTTGGGTTTAGGAGATGTTCGGCCGGGTAAACGCAGTTCTTATTTATTCTTTTTAGGCTCTGAAGAAGGAGGCTACTCCGAAACGTTAGCTAAAAAGATCTGCTATCAACCTCGCGTTGAGTACAACAATATTTAACATCTGGACTGTTATCATGCCGAGGTTTATGGAGAGTCGCACATGGACGTTCATAGGCAGTTTTTATGATAAAACAGTCTTCGAGTCCCCACAGGAATCACAAAACACCAAGGATCATTGCACTAACAACTTTGAAAGAACTGCTCAAAACGAACCACAAACTCAATGAGCTCAATGAGCCTCAGAATTTCCGATTTCAGGTTGAAATTCGGAGGCAGTTTTGATCTTGAAGACTACATCCAAATGTTCGGGGGACAAACACAGAAACTCGATGTTGCTTCACCGTATCACGCCTATTTTTTCGGGTTAGTTCTATTGACAATGACCTCTCAAACTCTACTCCTGTCTAGCTTTTATCTCCCTGCTGAAAAGTTGGCAACCTTTTCTATTGTGAACGCAGCTATCAAAGAAGCTGGAATAAAATTTGTGCTTCAAGTTATCCCAAAACGTCCCAAATAAAAATGTTCCTTGTCGAATCCATTCTTCTTCATTGAGTTACTTCTGTCTATAATTTTTTTTCGAAGAATATTTAACGATGCGGAATGATTACACATCAGCCCATGACCAGTATATATGCATAATGCTGCAAGGAGTTTAACTCCAGCTGCATCTGCCTAATCTCTAATTATAATAATGGCATGCGCCGCCTGAGAAAGCTGGGCATTATCTCTAAAATCGGGTATTAAAGTTGCGATATTAGTCTTGGCTTGCAGCGCAAAAACAAATTTCACGAGGATATTTTTCACGGAAAAACCTGACGAAAAGTTCCCTAATTCATGCTTTTTTATTAGCATTGGCAACATCTTTTTTGAATTCCTAATGACTTTGCTCGAGAAAACTTCACATGCACCAGCCTTGAGCTTGGTATAATTTCCCAGTTTTATTTATTCAAAAAAGACCTCATTCAGTGCCGGCAAAAGTTTACAATAGGGACTATGTATGTACTAACTGAGTTGCTTCATATTTCTATCTCCAAGAAGCCATCCATAATTCGGAAAATTGCCTCTTTCTGATTGAGCCCAATAAGGTAAATTTGAGCTTTTTCATCCTTCCATGTCTTTATTCTGAGCAGTATAAAAACTGAATTCGGGGCGAGTTCAGACGGAAATGCGACTACTGCAGCACTTGGTGGCCGGGGAGACGAAAACGGCTTCTTTGTTGGTCTTCGCATTGCAATATTGAGGCAAAATAGAGTCCCTCCACGTAAGTGAAATGCGAATGGATAAATTCAATTTCTCGGAACGTTCAGAAATTCAAGCAAATTTGTTTCCGAACTCAGAATTTTTAGGTAGCTACGAAATTCTATATTCATAACCTACTTTTTCATTTTTTGCTAACGTCGGGGAATTCATTAACATGATGGACCTCTTATGAAATTGAACACTCCCCTTTAACTTTTCCTCTAATTGATTACACATTTGGTGGATTCTGAAAATGTAGATCTGCCTGCTTAATTACAGAAATAAAGTATCTTATGGTGAAGGGTTGCATGACAAATGACATGAAAATGTAACCTCTAAAGCAGGGATGAGCGGAATTCCGACTTCCGATTAACCGACTTCTGAAAAAATGCCCCAAAATGCGGAAAAAAATCGGAGTGATTAGAAGATAACAATTTTAGGAGCTGTTCTGCCAGACCTTTAGGAAGTTCTTTAAGGGCTGAACCTGAACCGGAGTTTTGTTTTGATGTTTGAAAAAGAGCAAGGAATGAGATTCATATATCGACAGGAACTGCATATCCTTGAAAAAAAAATCATAAATAAACCCTTTGCAGCTGTTTTCCGTCAGATTCAGGATGTAGTGTAGTGAATGGACGGGGCTGCGACTGTAGACGCGCGATCGGAACTCTGTTAGCCGTGTCGCGAACTCCGCACGGATCGCCGCAATGAGAGCGCCTCGTCCATTCGGTAGACTATATTTAGCAAGGGGCATTACCTATTATATAGTATTTTTGCCCATCTTTACCTTGGTCTACTTGTTGCGATTCTAATGGTCTATATATTTTTTTGTTACAAAAGAGTTACACTCACTCTTTATGTTACAGTACAGAAACTGATATCTTATTGGGCTACAGTCATTTATATAGCCTTGTCTCGAAGTCTAAATATCTATAGTGTGCTACCTGAAAATACTCAATTGAAGCAAATTTTGCGCAGCATTAGTCTGGTTTCTCGGTTTTTGTCGTGTATCCGAAATTCGTGAAAAATGAGCAAGGAGATTAAGCTTTATCTTTTCAAGTCTTTTTCTTGGGAGGAGATCTCCTTCACGCTAGAGATATAAAAGAGTATTAAAGGCTGAATATATTAGCAGTAGGGTAGGTACAGACAGCCGCCACCTTGGGTGGTTAGAATCTACCCAGGTGAGCGCATTTCCGATTACCCAATTTCTGAATTCCGAAATTTCGAAAAAGATTTCCGCTCATCCCTGCCCGCGAGCAGAGAAGAAAAGTTATTCTGCTCGAGATAAACTCTAAAACAAGGACTTCAAAGAGAAAGGCCTATAATCTCTGTGTTTCCAAATTTCCACTTGGCTGTCCGTCGTCTATGCCAGTGATAAGCAGTTTTCACAGAAGTTTTCCTTCTTCATTATTTTTTGATACATAACCAGCCCACCTCTGTTTGGATCTCAATTTCGTGCATTGCTCTTCCCAAAAAGGTTTATTGTAGGGCAAAGCTAACATCGTTAAAGAAAGATTAGTTGCCCTCTGCCATGTACTTACATGTGAGGCGTAATTCGTGCGTAGCCGGATAACTCCGGGATCGCCGCATAGCTAACTTGGTTCCAATTGAAGTCTGACATAGCCCGTGCGCGCAGAGATTTGTTTAGGAAGTCGAGCTGAATGACCACTGAATCAAAATCGCCATGCAATGCAAAGAAAAGGAAAAGTGCAGTCTTTTCATTCAGGTTCGCGATTCTCTAGTTGCACTCTGTTAAGTGCAGAACTTGATGAAAGGACTTCCGCTCGTTACACCTATGTATGTATGACAGGAATATTGGTAAAACTAGCTTAGAAAAAACACAAGTGGGTAATCAGACCAGACAGCAGAGATTTCCAGGAAAGGATTACGAACTATCTTCGAGCGGTCTTCCCTGTTGCAAGGAAAAATGATTTTATTAGTGCAAGGTTTTCTCAATGGTCCCTCAAGGCCCAGGTCTTCCACTAACAACTCGACACGAAGGTTACAGCTAACCCGCATCAAAAATTTTCGGAAAATAATTCCGTGGAGTCTTTCTTCAACTAAGAAAACTTTTGAGCGCTATGATGTTTTCGAATATTTAATGTTCAAAAACATTAAATATACGAAAACAAAATTCTGTCTGGTTCAAAGGCAGCATACACGCTCGTAAACGTAATTGAGATAACTACGGAATTGAAATAGTATTTCACCGAACACATAACTCACGCATTTTGAAGCGGCAAAAAAAGGCCCACAATGACTCTACACGGGTGAGAAGTTGGCCCCGCCCCTGTATCTGCCCGCTCCCTGAATTTGCGTCCTCCACCGAAACAGGGGTGCTGGTCCATCTCCACCATCGTCGATGTGTGTGGTTTACCTATTGTACCTATTCTACCATCAAAAACCGTCCCCGAAGGTGGGAGTGACCCAGCACCCCTGTTTTGGAGGAGGACGCAAATTTAGGGGGCGGGTAGATACAGGGGCGGGGCAACTTCCTACTCGTGAAGCGGCATTGCGGGTCTTTCTTGACGCTTCGAAATGCGTAGAAGCTGTGTTCGGTGCCATACCATTCCACTTCCATAGTTAGCTCAATTACGTCAACGCGCGTGTATGCTGCCTTTAATGCCGATTTGTGCTTAGCAGTGGCGGCATCCGTGAATGCGGCGAAGAAGTTCGGGGAGCCGCTCTGCGTCCCATGCGCGCAGCGTCGAGCTATGGGATGGCTCCGAAGTGCATGGCATCATATTGGTGTGTCGCAGACGTCAACTTCCTCTCTATCTAGCGGCATTTTTTATTATCCCAGTCGCTTTCAGGCATTCTTTTGTCATCCAGTGCATATCAATAACTCAAACGCGACTGGGATGACAAAAAGTGCGCGCGTAGATTTTGCAGTGGAAAGTGCATTTACCGCCGCGATACGCTAATATAGGCCATGCACTTTGGGGCCGTACCAAAGCTCGACGTGTGGGTAGTGTAATGGTAACACTCTCACCCGGATTGCGAACCGATGAGGGTTTGATTTCTGCCTGACGCCTAAGTTTTGTATTCAATTCAGCAACCTTGTGATATCTTGTGAGTTTCAAGAGCGTCAAATCGCTCTGAAATAACTTGTGAGCAGAAGCCTGAGGAACGCTTGATTCTTACGATCACTAGAGTGTTGGAACGAATAATTTTTTTAATAATCGAATAAACGGATAATTTGAATAATCCATTTGTTTGAATATTCAATTATTCGAATAAACGAATTTTCCACTTCTTTGAATATTCGATTATCCAAATAAACAATTATTCCTCTTCTTTGAACACTCGATTATTCGAATAACCCGAATAATCCATTTCTGTGAATATTCGAATATTCGAATTACTCGAATAATCGAATAATATTCGAATAAATGAATATTCGGGCAACACTCAATTGCGTACTATCCCATACAGACCACTTAGACAAACTGGGGCGTCGACAACAGGTTGATAAGTTTTCATCTCACGAACCGCACCCTCTTGACAATTCAAATCGCGCGCACTGTCAGCCTGAGGCGGCGCTCAGAGTTCACTCGCGGCGTGACGCGATGTTATAATCAGCCTAAGCATCGATCAATCGACGTCGCGTCGCGTCGTCGCTGCGTGATCATAGTAAAGAGGCGCAATACATTCGAAATGACACCCAATTTCCCTTTGCGCCGCGTCCATCGCGCCGCCTTGCAATTCAACGTGACGCAATGGACATTGTGCGATGACAAGCTCGTTGCTGCTTTTCTTCAGTGTTTTTTCTTTTACACGATCGAATTTATCAATGAAATGAGTAAAATAAGCATATCCATGATCAAATGCACTCAGAAGAGCACGAAGAAACTGTTCGTGTTGCGAGAAAAAAATTGCCGTGGCTTGTTCACGAGAAAATGCGTACGTACGCAATTGCGCGTAGTCGCCCAACGTTCGCGCACCGTTCACACCTAAATACCTGCGCGACGCGATTTTCGCGTCGCACTGATATGTGCCATTGCGTCGCTCCGCGAAAACTCTGATAGCCGCCTGAGACCTGCCCGTTGCCCAGCGACGTCCGCCTGTTGTCGGGCAGTTGACCGACACGCGTCGCGGTCGGCACACCCACGCGCCGTGGCTGAGTCACCCAGCCTCCACTGTGGCCGCCACTTGATGAGCAGCAGAGCTGTGCGCAACTGAATTTTGTGATTTCGTAAATCGTAAATCGCAATTTGCAATTCGTAACTGATAATGATTAACCACATACATGGCCTAAACCTCATTCGATATGGAAACACCTCATCACTAAAGTGCCGTGTTATTTTCAAACCAAACCTCAAGCCTTACCTTTGATGTGGAAACACCTCAGCACTTTAGTGATGAGGTGTTTTCACATCAAAGGTAGGGCTTGATGTTTGTTTTGAAATAACACGGTTCTGAGCAGTACTTGAAAATTTTTTCAGTGAACGTAAGTGGAATAGAAATAACTTTACAGAACAGTAAAATTTTAAGCGTGACCAAATACAGAACCTGTGCCACGTTTTGCCCTACTCTTGAATATGAAAGTATAAAGAGTCATCGCTATATCAAACACAGTTCGGTGAAAGCCAAGGAGGGAAACACTGTGTGAGAAAGTTTTGGTGTTCGAGAGTTTTAGGCCATATCTGTCTCGGGAAGATAAAGACTTGTTTAAGGTGGCGCTTTCAGAAGAAAAAAACATTTGACAAAAAACGTTTGATGCAGACATTGAGTTTGTTCTCTAAATTTTTTCTCATAATCATAGGGCTGATGGTGTGGAGACAGCGGTCTGAGAGGTGAAGGTGGTTTAGGATTCTGAAATTCAAAAAGGTAAGGGTTCCTTTCAAGTCTCAAACTTCGAAGATAATCGCCATATCTGTCTAGAGAAGGACACTTACGAATAAGCAAAACAACGAAAAAATCACCCCTTATCCCCCGAATGTACATAAAGGCCAGCCGAATGAGACTGTCCGCCCACGCGGTTGGCGTGAGTGTCGAGCGGCTGTCGAAAAGGCATTTTTGAGCTTGTAAGTCGAGTAGAAGGAGCATTAGGCGAACAATGAATATTAGTCTAGATACTCGTTTGCATGCGTGGAAAGGCTCGTTCGAATAAATGCCGTCGCGAGGACCGCTCAACACGCACGCCGATCGCCCGAGTGGACAGTCTCAGTCGGACAGACTTTACAATCTAGAAAATCAAAGACAAGCACTGTTTCGCACCTTGAAAACCATCTGTCTGACCCGCTATACAAACTTTCCTGACCTCATTTCCTTCTGCATTAAGAGATTGCTTGAATTTTCAATTTAAAAACTTTTAGAAACTTTCTGGAAAAGGTAGGTTTCATCGCCGCCATAATTTTGCTGAAATGTTCCGAACCGAATTTTGAAACTACCACTTTCCCTCCCAAAGCTTGCTTGCTTTTGGAGACAGAGATCTATTAAAGGTTATTTCGGAAGCCCGTAAAACTCTCCGTCGAATAGACTTTCAAGGTTAATAAAATAGTTTCCCGATTCCTCAGCAGATTTCAATTCACGTAATACCGGTTTTTTATGGTAACTTTTAAACCACACAAGATTGAAGCTTGGTGAGGCTCGTTTTCGAACTTCAATTAAAAATCTGCAGCGAAGTGTATATTGGGCTCCAACCCTTTTGGTTCCATAAGACTCTTCGAGATTAGAGATCTTTAGAGCCCAGCCGTGTATTCAATGCATGGGGATTCCTGTGAGCAGTGGCAGAAAACCGCTTTGCAGCCCACAGCTTTGAGATAATGGTGCTGGGATGAAGATTAATCATGCCAGGACACGGGGTAAAGCATGATTCTGTATGTACTACGTGTTGCAACACCGGTTGTCTGCAACTGTGAACCTTAATTTCGCTACGATGTAGATAGTAGATCCATCAAATGTTTGCGCCTCTCGTTTTCATCTTAGAGTCAAAAGCAGTCCATGGAGATGAGTGACTGTGGAGCTCGGCTCCACCGACTTGGCCTGTTCATGGAACAAAGAAAGGTTGAAACCCAATAATAAATTAGAGGCGGTCGGTGTGTAAAGCGGAGCAGTCGATCGTTAGGGAACCTCATTATCAACAACTATATTTCGACATAACCGACCTCTCTGCTGGTAACTGCGCCCGCCTGAGAATTCCAGAGAAAAGTTTCACAGAATGTTCAAATTGCAAAGAACAATCAAATGCTGAAAATGCAAAAAAGTTAATTTTAACCATGCTGTGGACAGCAACTTTAAATTCTCTGAAGATTCTCGGCGCCGAGCCCCATCGAACAGAATTGGGGCCGCTTGACAGTTCGGCTCTTGCTCCCAATCTCTGCTGTTGCTGTTCGGGCAAACTACAGGAGCCCGGAAAACAACAACAACAACAACAACAACAACAACAACAACAACAACAACAACAACAACAGTGGCCCGGAAAGCAACAACAGTGGCTCGGACAGAAACCGAAGTCGATTAGCAGATTGAGAGAACGAGCCGAACTGTCAGTCGTCTCGAGGCCGAGAATCGCCTGAGTTGTTCCCCCCCCCAGTCGCATTTTCACGATTTGTTACGATTCGTTACGATTCTAGGTCAAAATGTCGTAAATCGCAAATCGTAAAAAAATCGCCAAAAACGCCCGTAATTCGTAAATCGTGAACCGTAGTTCGTAATTACGCACAGCCCTGATGGGCAGTATACTTGTTCCAGATGGAATTTATTTCGAATATCCGACTTTTCGACTATAGTCGGATATTGCACATTTTCGAATATTCGACTTTTCGACTGTAGTCGGATATCACACCTTTTCGAATATTCGACTTTTCGACTGTAGTCGGATATGACCCTTTTTCGAATATTCGACTTTTCGACTGTAGTCGGATATCGCCCTTTTTCGAATATTCGACTTTTCGACTGTAGTCGGATATCGCACTTTTTCGAATATTCGACTTTTCGACTGTAGTCGGATATCGCACTTTTTCGAATAACCGACTTGTCGAATAAAAAGTCGACTTTTTTATCCGACTGAAACAGTCGGATACTCATCCGATTATTCGATTCGGAACAAGTATAATGGGCAGGGCTTCCAGATGCTGGGCGGGGCCTATGTATCGCATACTTGGGTAGTTGAACCGGCAGCACTCTTGTCACTTAATTTTAGCATACACGCTCGTTAATATGGTTGAGATACTAACTACGGAAATTAAATCGTATGGCTCAGAACACAACGCCTTGTGGGTGGTACAATAGGTGCAAAACGTAGCCCACAAACGTCGCGGACGGGGAAACGGCCCAGCACCCCTGTCCTGGAGGAGGACGCAAATACAGGGGCGCGGCCAACTTTTCAGTCGTGTAGCGTCATTATGGGGTGGTTTTTCACGCTTCAAGATGCGTAGGCGTTGTGTTCTTAGCCATACCATTCCTTAGTTATCTCAACCACGTTTACGAGCGTGTACCCTGAGAGTTTTGACCGCGAAATAGCCGCTAAACAATGCTTACGGCGAAACAGCCGCTAAATAGCCGCCAAATATGTAGTTTGCGTCGGTCTAGTTTAGTTTAGCTTAGTTGAGTTCAGTTGAGTTATGTGCGGTTTATGCGATGTCGGACTTCCTAGTGCTGCTTAAGCGTGCCCTACTCCGGAATATCAGCGACAATTCGTTGCTAGTCGTTGAGACCTACACCACGTCACTGGGATCTCGCCGTATAATATCTCGCTTCCCAGCTCCATGAGACCTCTGGGTGACAATAGACGTTGAGCGGCTCAGAATCTGGCACGAACTTGAAACTACATCCAGCTGGTCGATCGAAATCCAAGTCCAACATTATGGAAGGAGTGAACTTGGGCTTCTCCGTCACAAGGCGGGTGAAGTTCACCGGGAAAGTAGACAAATAGCATCACATAGAACCAGCTTCATGAAAATACACGTGCAAATGGCTCATCCTGGCCATCATCGTAAGAAATTTTCATGTTGCTCAAGTGTTGCTATACATATGCGCCGCTCGAAATTTAAACTTTTCTCTATAACTAAAAGTGAAATGGGCATTTGACGTTTTGACAAAATCCTAAGAGCGGTTTAATGTATTGTACATATTTGCTCTAACTATATACTTATGAGTTACTGAAGAATTGTGAGAAATTAGGATTCATTACGCTAAGATGGTGGTAGACCACAAACACTTGGTTAGAGAATTGAATGCAGACGTAGCTTTCGCACATCGTTGTCGAATATCCGCTGCATAACTACCATCGTTCTTCAGCAAACAGCCCAAATAACAGAAATCGTCCACCAGTTCGATACGTTGTCCGTCCACACAAACTCCAGTTGAAGGCCTCTGAGAGACCCACATCTGCTTGCATTTGTCGGGACGAAGACGAAGTCCATAGGCTGCGGCATACTTCGAAACGAGGTTCACAATCCTTTGCAGTTTTGCGTTGTTTTCAGCGAATAACACAATGTCGTCGGCGTACTCCAGGTCGACAAGGGAGCGTCCTGATGGTGTTAGGATCACATCCGCAGGAAACTGTTCTGCAACTCTACGCATGATGTCATCAACGGCGAAGTTGAAAAGAAAAGGTCCTGCAACGGCTCCTTGCCTTACTCCTGTTTTCACCTCGAAAGCTGACGTAAATCCGACAGGTGTACGAACTGCTGCTGTTGTTCCTTTGTTCATGTCCTCGATTAACCGAACATACTTTTCCGGGACTCCATCTGCTCGCAGAGCATTGAGCAATCGATCACGATGAGAGAGTCGAACGCGGCTTCAAAGTCCAAAAAGCAAGCTGTAATGGCTTCGAAAACCGCTGCCACGATTCAATTACTCTTCTCACGACGAACACTTGGTCGATGGTCGATCTTCCAGGTCGAAAACCGGCTTGCTCATCTCTGGTCGTTCCTTCACGATGTTTGATAAGTCGCTCGAGAATGATACGTTCTAAAACCTTGGACATGACACGAAGTAGAGAGATTCCTCTGTAGTTCTTAGGATGCGTGACCGAGAGCTTCTGTCAAGAGGTACGATGATCGCATCTCTCCACGAATCGGGTATCCTTTCGCTCATCCATATGGCACGGATGGTGTTGGTCATTTCACGAATCCCAGACGGAGGAAGAGCTTTCAGCATTTCAGCAGTGATGTTGTCATCTCCACCTGCCTTTCGATTCTTCATTTTCCGGACACAATCCAAAACTTCAGACTCAGTCGGCGGTTCCTCACTGACATCGTAATGTGCTCTCTGAACATGCGGGAGCTCAGGTACTGATGGCGCTGGACGATTCAGTAGTGAACTGAAGTAATCCTTCCATATTGGCAGCGTCGCATCACCAACTGCAACTCCATTGGTAGTGTTCAAGACAGGAGAACATCTCTTCATCTTCCCGCTATACTGTCGCAGCAACGTGTAGGCTTTCTCGGATTCTTCTCCTCCCAAGCCTTCTCGAACTCCTTAGCTCTACACGTCCACTCGTTCGCGGTCACTTTGAAGCTGCCGACGCAACTTCCTCCTCAGACGCTTCTCCTCCACGAAGTTTCCTGCAGTTCGAGAGCACATACTCTGTTGTAGGTAGATGTTGTTTCTTCTGAGACGTAGGCGAACTTCTTCTTAGGCTGTACAACCGGGAGTGCCTCTTTCGAAGCGTCCTGATGCATTTGACAAAAGAATCCGCGTCGCAAAGTTTCTTCTTAGTCCGTAATCCGATGTGAATAGAAACGCGTTGTCGGAAATTCCTTCTGCACTCTTCATCTCTGAGACTTGTCATGTCAATCCTCTGGAGAGGCTGAGCCCTCGCTTCCTCTTATGAATCCTCGCAGTGAAGTTCAACAGAACAGACGGTGATCCGAATCGAATGCGACATCCCACACAGCTCTAGATCTTCGAATGTCCGATACTGGAATATTCCTCGTCAGGACATAGTCAAGCTGTAGTTTCAAAGTTGTCATCTTCCGCTTCCGCTGCTCTTCTGAGATAGCCGGGTTGGTCCCCGCCACGTAAGCTGATGGCGGCGATGATTCCTCTTGAATGTCGATGCAATAATCAGACCACTGCGTTCACAAAGTCGACAAGGCGGTAGCCATTGTCCGATGTTTGCTCCACTGGGTAGAACCATTTACCGAGTACTTCGGATTCCTGATCAAGTCCCATCTTCGCATTTGCGTCAATCCCCACGACAACAGCATGTTGACAAGGTATCCTGGCCAGCAACGTATTGAGTTCCTCATAAACGCATCCCTCAACGATTGCGAGATCCTGAGCGAATCGCGTCTATACATTGACGTGTTCAGGGCGTTACATTGCGGATCCGCGACGAACCGAGCTTGGAACTATCGCGGGACGATCCCGGAGATTCTTCCAGCCTTCTGATGGTACCGCATCCAGGCCCTCTGATGTTTTCACCCGAGCGAGTGTTGCTATCAGATCAACACGAAGCTATAAGGTATTGCCCTCGCCGCATTTCGCGCTGCTTTACAAATCTGCACAACATGAGAACACGGGAGCGGGGGGAGACGATCACGGTACCATCGCGGATCGCGAGTGCACCACGGTATTAGCGCGGTAAACCTCTCAACGATCGCGGTATTATCACGGTATGAGAACGAGAATGTCAACGGATGAGTCGATTGGGTAACTATCGCGGAACGAACGCGAATCACGGGAGCATCACGGTTCTAGCGCAAAAGATTCTCTCAGAGTAAGCCAGCCAGGTCGGTGGAGCCGAACCCCGTTGCTGGCTCCAGCAGAACTCTGCGGCTCTCATTCAAAGGCAGTGTTCACGATGATTGTCATCCGCGAGTTTTTCACATAAAACAATGCGCTGGCCTTCAAGTGTTACCAAAATTACGAAG
The DNA here is from genome assembly GCA_029168955.1 of Aplectana chamaeleonis. Taxonomy (NCBI): domain Eukaryota; kingdom Metazoa; phylum Nematoda; class Chromadorea; order Rhabditida; family Cosmocercidae; genus Aplectana; species Aplectana chamaeleonis. The sequence goes on from JAPDOI010001724.1 coordinate 128,719, forward strand.
AAATGGCGAGAAACGCATTAAAACGTCGTATTTCAGTGACTTTATTCTTTAACATGGGCCAGTTGTCCGATCGGATAAACATGTTAATGGTGGTTGTCACCGTTGGAAAACTGTGTCAATCGAAAATAGAAGAATATTTCATGCAAAGCAGAATCAGTTAGGGCTCTAAGGAAGGAACGGAGCAATAGAGAGTAAAGAATTGCAAAGGACGCGTCCACAAAAGATTTCATTGTCACAACAAACAATTCCTGTGATACTTAAGAGGCGGGGTGATACTTAAGAATGGCATGTACTTCTGGTGCGCTTTTCTCAGTTTCTACGTCATTTTAGATCTACCCTGGGGCCAGTTAATCAATATAGCGAATAATCTCAAAATTAAAGATTATCGTGAACACTGCCTTTAAACCAAAGAGGCGAAAGCACCCTCTGGAGATAACTATGGAGCTCGGCTCCGCCAATCTCGCTGGCTTATGGGGCAGGCAAAGTTAGTAAGGTCCTCGATTAAGCTCCTTGGGCTAAGCTACAGAGGAAAAGTTGATATTGTAGCATTCTTTGCGTTGTAGCCTGTACAGGTCTAGAGATGAGTCGTGCCTTATTAATCCCACTTGTAAGTGGAAATAAAGCTCTAGAAGAAGAATTCAACTTGTTAGTGCCGCTCACTTCGCAGTTGCGCGCTAATGCTATGGATGCTTAAATTATTCGTCATTCGAATTTCGAATATTCGTTCGTTCGAAATAAAAAATGAACGAATTTAGTCGAAATTCGTTCGATCGAAATAAAAAATAAACGAATTTATTCGAAATTCGTTCGTTCGAAATAAAAAATGAAAAAATTTATTCGAAATTCGTTCGTTCGAAATAAAAAATGAACGAATTTATTCGAAATTCGTTCGTTCGGTCTCTTTTCAAAAAGTCCTCACTCTAGCGCGGAACCCACATTTTGAATACGAATGTCCGCATGTGAACACGCACCCAAAATTCCATGGACACAGCTTGAAGCCAAAGAGCGCTACATTAGGTAGGTGGAGCCTGTTTTCAAGCCGTGAGGGCACATAGGTGCTGTTTGAGGCACGAGAACCACATCTAGTAATTTGCTATACGGATGTGAAAACGCACTCAAAATTTCATGGCCACAGCTTTGAGCCGAACAGCGTTACATAGGGTGGGGTCCATGAAAAAATCGATAGCTGTGAAATATGTACAAGTATTAAACAAAATTTGAATTAGGGAGTTTCCTAATTCAAATTTTGTTAAATACTTGTAAATATTTCACAGCTATCGATTTTTTCAGAGACCCCACCCTATATAGCGCTGTTCGGCTCAAAGCTGTGGCCATGAAATTTTGAGTGCGTTTTCACATGCGGACCTTCGTATTCAAAATGTGGGTTCCGCGCCCGAAACCGCACCTATGTGTCCTCAGGGCACTAATCAATGTTCAGCCATTGAACAAATATTTGGTGTCATTGTCACAGGAAAGCTGTTTTTGTCTGCTTTCGTGGAAAAGATTTATTTATTGCATTATTAGGATTAATTGATGCAATCGATGCATCAATGTAATCTTGATCTAAAAATTCGTTCACTATAAAAATATGCGAAGTGAGGACCTCCCCCCCAGTCGTCGAAATCACTTTTTCCCAGGGGGGGGGGCTGAGTAAATCGCTTGGCTTGGGTGGGAGGTCGACCAATGTTGGGTTGTATCACACCTCAGCAACACATTGAGGGCAGAGACATCAGGAAACTTTGGAACTACCTCATGGAAACGGGTAAGTAGATCATAATTTCTCTTTGAAAAAATGCTGCAATGTTATTGCATACAGTTTAAAAGGCCCAAAAATGCTATCGTCCGTTTCACTCAATTAGAAAGCCGCACCTAGATAGCTATTGCGTAGCTGACATTCAAGCGTTGCTTCGATAGCCATAAACCCTTCGTATTCCCGCTTTATATTTTTCTCGCTAAGAAGAGTAGCGATTTTCTTATCGAATAACGCTGGCCACATGGATCCTGTCTATTTCTTAGCATCCGCTTCCTTTTTTTGGTGAGGAACTTGCTGTTTTCGTGAATTGGACGATATGTGGTATCATTATATCGTGCTGTGCAATGCGGATTGAACAACTGACAACTCAAGAGCGGCGTGAGCAGAAAAAAAAACTAATATGATGTAATTTGTTTCGGTTGTGTTCAAGCATATAATCCGAATGCGCCTGGACGCGGCGCTGTTCTCAACTTCCGTACTCTCCATGGAGGCGTGAAATTGGTATTCATCGACCAGGTCCAACTGGCGCCGGGAAAATCATGTAATTATATGCATTTTTTATACTAGGTCCAGTCGGAAATCCTGTAAATGGGACTCCGTTTATCAAACTACTCCGGAGCGAATGTCGAAGCAATCGCAGCTAGTTATTACAGCTGTACACAAGCAACTTTTTCGAGTATAACAAAAAAGTCTTTCGTTAGTTTTAGAATTGGAACTTACAGGATGTGGGGAGAGTTCTTGGTCACTCATTTATTAATACAAATATATGCAATGTTAAACATTCTATAACTCTAAACTATGCTCGTTCGGCTTGGGTGACTCTATGCTTAAAACTTCCCAGGGTTATCCAATCTGTGAAAGGTTGTCTTATAGAATGATAACTGGGAAACAGTAAGGTGCTTCAACACCTGCCCACTGTTGGTCGTGATGACCATTCCTTCCAATCGCGAGGCGCTTCGATATAGAGAAAGTTGCTGTCTCCCGTCACATTGTTTGCTTTAAGAAAATACAAGTAATGAAGTACGATGCAAGTAGTGGGGGAAAAGGTGAGCAGCTGCACCAAAAGTCGTGAAATTTGTCAGTGGAAATGTTTGCCGTGACTCAAAAGGTCACTGAGATAACGGCCAATGAGGAGGAGATCGTCTCATGGAGAGAAAGGTGGTACAGTTCAACTCCGCATTGCCGTTCAGTCCGCAAAGTGCACGCTTATTGCAAAAGCGTGCTGCGGCGCGGTTGCGAGTATCCTCAGACAGGGATGTGAGATCACCCGGGCGATTTTGCCTTTGGTGCCCGGGTGATCCCACCGATCAGGTGATCCCAGATTCCTGTCTGAGGATCCTCGCAACCGCGCAGCAGCACGCTTTCGCAAGCAGCGTGCATTTTGCGGACTGAACGGCAATGCGGAGTTGAACTGTAGATGAGCTGCATAATGATCCTGACGAAGCAGTCAAATTTCAGGTGGAACGCTTCTCTGATGCACAGCGCTTCCCTCTAGAGTGAGGACCGAAAAATTTCGAATAATTCAATCAATCATGTTTTCGCTTCGATGCCAGAATGGCGTGCGCTGTTTTTGATTTCCAGACATCGAGCAGTACACAAGCTTTCCATAATTGATGGCAGAATAGAATTCTTCGCATTCACAAAATCACAATTGTCAGTTATTCAAAATAATTCGAATATTCGAACATTTTCGAATAATCGCAAATTTTGATTCTATGAATGCACAAAAACTCACTCTGCCATGGAATCTGGAAAGGTTTTCCCTTACTTGGTCTCTGAAAACCAATAAGAGCTCAAATCATTTCGAGATTGAGGCGAAAAATCAGTTGATTGAATTGTTCGAAATTATTCGGTCCTCACTCTACTTCCCATGAGGCGCACCCATTTCTCTCACAAGTGTTCCTTCACTTCGAATCAATTCGTGGACCATCAAGAGATTTTCGCAGTCGAAAACTATTGAAAGAAAGCCATCAGAAAAGAACGCTCTGCTTCGATGACTTGACTTCACAAATCGCTGATGGTTTTTGTTGTGTTCACCTCTGAATAGATAAGGCCCGGATCATACTACCATCGCGGCGATGTGTGAGAAAGAGCAGTATCGATAAATCGCGGCGATACTGCGCTTCTGAGGAGATCGATTTTTCGGAAATATTGAGCAAATATGTATATCGCCGCGATAACATCGACACCGTTCTCCATTGGGAAAAAATCGCGACGATATGCATATGTGCTGAAAACTTCAGTAATGTGGATGAAAGCAGAGGTGTCAAGCATTCTCGAATGAATATCTCATCCTATTCAACTCGACGGACAGCCATTGTGCCGATGAAAACAATCTATTCCCTCCAAAACGTAAAATCGCCGCCATTGATCGATGATGCTCTTTTCCACGCATCGCGGCGACGGAAGTGTGATTCCGGCCTAACGCCTTGCTTTTACGTCCAAAAGGGTGTTCGACTTCTGGTGTCACGTCAATCCGACATGACCATTTTTTTTTGACGGGTGCAATAGCTTACACTGCGGGCACTCCTTAGTCAGTGCCATGAGTTCGAATTGAGATCAAAGAGGTGCTCCTGCTTCCGCTCGTGAATGACCTCCTGTCAGTTGCGCTGGATCTCGGTAAGGTTATTCCACAAACGGCTGCACACTGGTCAAAACATCGTCGAATCTCCTACTTGTACGGAAGTGATGTAAACAAGCGAGGTCAACGAATGCTCTTGCTTTTGGGGAAACAGAAAAATATATCTTGTTAGCTTCTTCTGTTTCTATTAATTCTTACAATAAGCTATCTTTTTTCGTTTTGCTAGACCCTTCACACCCTACCGCTAAGCGCGCACATACTGCTGGCTGCTGTGGGTCTGAGCCAAGACTATTTTCTTCTTTTCCCTAAATCAATGGCCACTAATTTCCTTGGAGTATGAAAACATCCGTCCTTCCAAACAGAGCCACTATTTTCACAGGCGGTAACTTCAGTTTGCTTTTAGGATCTTTCAAAGTCAATCTAAATGTAGATTGATTACTTCCTTCGTTCTTGTCATCATTTGTGATTGACTAATAAATTATTATTATAAAAGGTTGACAAAAGGGCGTCAATGGTAAAAAAATGGCTGGAATCGAGAAAAAATAGCTGGAGTCATAAATCGAATTCTCCGTTAAGCAATATCTTACTTCAGGGAGCCTAGTCGAACTTATCAACAGGACTCCGCACAAGCCAATTAAGCAATTGTGGCGCAGACGTGGTTTGGGTTCCATATGTCGGATCTCACATGCTTGGCGGAGTAACTGTCATATAGCCCAGACCTCAGAACTATGAAATACCTTATCTGGTTGACATGAAGCCAAAGATATTGGCACTAAATCACCTAATTTTGAAGACCTTCTGTACGACTTTGAAGAAACTATGGGGAGGTGTTCTCAGATAAACTACCTGCGTATCGCAATGGAGTCGTCTCATAAGATACGATTCCCCTCCGTACGAGCCAAAGGAGTGTATTTCAGTATCTATCGAATGTTCTCAACTAATGAGGGTGCAGATAATATTTTACGTGGGAGGTCAGTCATTATGCTGAAATCAGCCGTTTTTATTTCCCATGTTCAAGAACTTCTGTCGCACCTTGTACATAGTAGGGAACCTTGAATGGCCGTCCTTACCATGTAAAGGATGGTGAATGTTTCCTGGTGAATTCTGAGGGTATGTTCTCGAATCTGGAAACGGGTTTCGCTAGGGACACCTCTGAACGCCATAAGGCGCTTCTAATTAAAAGCAGTGTTCACGATAAAAATTCCTTTTCTGTTTTTTCGCCCATCGTGAAAACGGTCCCATTCTGATTCCAATGATGTCTTGGAATCGTACAAGACCTTCTGGGAACGGAGTTATGGTCCCGCAAAAATTGAGATAGGGAAGCATGGTGGATGAGTTGTCCGAGGTTTGTAACTTCCGTCTTTTGCAGCCAATGTATACGAGCTGACCTGAGTAAAGGGAGAAGTTGAGAATGAAGGAAAGAGCGGGGCTTTTGATCGGAAACCATAGCTCATCTCGCGATCTCGATTGTTCCATTGTTCACGTCGATGGGCGGAAAGGGGCCGGAATTTCACTAAGCAGCGGGGTTAGCCCACTTTTCCAAGCCGTTTTGCGGCTCCTGAGTAGCTTTTCGTCCCGTTTCTTCGACGCAGTTCTGCTTCTTAGAGCTACGAGAAGCGCTTGTCATGGGAAATTCGAGGCAGAAGTTTATCGTGAACAGTGCCTTCAAAGCTACGCGAAAAAGCAGGGGTTGATTCAACTTTTGATTGGGGTTTTTTGGCGTGCTGAGCCCAAATCTAATGACTGCTTATTGACTTTCAGAGACTTTATACAGCTTGCGGTAGGAATATGATCAATTATGGTGCGTAAGCTAATTAAACTTTTCAAAAATCGACCACCAGACGTCATATTCGTGCTCAGAACTCGAAAAAGGACACCCAACTCGATCTCCTGAAAAGAAGTGAAGAAATCAGCTTCATTTTCAAACATGGTACGTCCAATCACCCTTCGAAAAATTTTTAGCCACATGTACACAAGAACCACAAACGCCGTCTTCAGCCCAGGTTTAGGAAGTACAAACTTTGACCGGCTATAGCTTTTTATGCGAAATTCCTTGGATCAATCCGATTCCAGATCGAGAAAGAGCGCCAGATTTGACCAGAAAACATTCATCAACTTTCTAATTTCGAGGAAAGCCACGCGAGGATCCCTAGTTAGTAATGTCTGCGTTTCGAAATCCGTCATTAAGAATCCTAAAACAAAACAATGTTTATTGCTATTTTATTTCACTGTTTCTGGGTAAGTCCTTGCTTTCGGAGGTCTTCGTGATAGTGATTTGTCTCCTGGCGAACGCGGCGCCAACGACGTCAGATTGTCCGTTTGCAGTGATTCTACGCCCCGTAACGTATCATCTATGCTTTTCGTCTGTAACTCAATATTTTTAGTGAAATATCACCAGTGATTTAATGAAAAATCAATCACACTGCATCAGGTTGATGCAAAAATCTTGTCGGTGACTATCCTCTTGTGCATTTTGGGCAAGATTGCCCATTCTAAGCCAGAAAATTGGGTATGTTTTCATTTAAACATATTTAGTTCTACAACAAGCGTGGACACCAACACCTCCTCTCGGCGTACTTGTAAGCTTGCCTTGGGTTACTTTCATGATGTTCACTCTAGAGGTGACGACGCGGTGGTACGAGCGGGGCAGAGACTCAGGGGAAAAGTTTCTGCTTCTTTAGGCTCTCCATTGGCTCAAAGCATATAGTATTTTGATTTGAAACGACAATGATTTCTTCTGAATAACGATGTCACAGCCTCAGAGTATTTGTTTCGATTACCTTCAACTCGAAGGTTTCCGAGCGATCGATATTTTCCAGAGTTAAAATTTCAGTCAGAGGCTTGTTTTTTGTACTTACTAGTAGATCAAAAGGCTAAGAAGCTACGATTACGGTGTTGGGAGCTGCAAACGTGTTTCTGTTACCATACAGTCTACGGCAACGGAAAAAGGCGGTGGTGCATTTTCACTAAGCGTACTGTAACGATGGCTGGCTCGATTCCAGGTTTGCCATTAAGCGATCGGAAAACAGGTGATAATTTTTTTCTTGGTTATGGATTTTTTCTGTTTCTTTGATTGTTTCGTGTAATCCAGGCGTGGCGTGGGCGCGTGTGGAGTACTGACTGGTGGCGCTGCTTTCTCTGCAGGAGGTCGGGTTCGATCCTCGCCCCGAGTCAACTAAACCTTGTCTCCCTCCATAGTCGGTAAACTGGTACCAGATTCATCCTGGGAGAGAAGACCACCGACTCGGAAGTCGGCTGGCTCCCGCAAGGCAGTTTGCACGGCCGAAGCACATTCAACTCTCTACGATAAGAAGTCGCATGTGAGGCGCATCTTACCAGGGTATGAAGACAACAAATCTTTACCTTTTTTATTCCGGGTTATACATATTACTGTCATGACCTTAGGTGTAAGTTCTGCGGGTGAAGAAATTTCATGAGCAAATCGTCGCTCGTTTGTGGGACATTTGCAAGCCAAAGATGGTAGCAAACGTTCTATTGTCAAAAAAGCACTGATGGCCTGAACTTTATAATGCCTACCAGACCGCTCCTGTAACATCGCTAACAAAGATATTTCCCAAGTTGATGATGATTTCAATTTCAGAATTCTCTGAAAATTGAAATTTGCATCTTTCATTCAGGAACGGAGCTCTAATTACGTTTTCACGAGACGTTAGTCTTGTTACCGTGATTCTGCCCCACTTTGTAGAGTCTCCTTATAGATTTTAGTCTAGCAAGTCGAGCGGCTGCGGAGGTATGTCACCGCGTGTGATCGAAACCCCGTTGGTCGGTGGTTTCGCCAACGCCACAAGGCCACCCGTAGTGATCGCGCCTGCGTCATCCACTGGACGAAAACTCATAAGGAGACCATACATATAAGGATACTGAAAAGAGGGACTGATTTCGAACCTTAAAAGCCGTTATACTGCCTTCAGTTCCCGTTTTCCTGTAAGGGCAGTAGAGGTTCAGTGGCGTGTGTTTGAGCTTTTGTCTCTACTGTCAGACTCAACTCCACTCGACTCAACGTCTTCGGTGCCAACTCTTCTAAAACAGGGTTTTCGCTTAGCAACAACAAAGCTATAGTGTCAAGTTGTCTCCGTGACCGAAAACGGAAAGGTTCACCTTGTCATTTCGTTTATCTTGTTTGATGCACCAAAGACTGCTTTACATTAAAGACAGTGTCCACGATAAAAATCGTTTTCGAGTTTCTACCAGAAAGCGAAGCTTTAGAGTCTGACTGTTTCATCAGTGAAGAAAGAATCATGAAAAATGCTGCGAAACATCCAAAATCAGCTCTTCTTCTCGAAAGCCACATTTCAACGGTGGATATGCTGCGCGGGCATGGGCCTGAAGTAGACAGCGTGCACAAAAGCGCCCCAATTCTAAAATTCAGCCGCGCTCGCGCTCCAATGCTAATGTAGAAGCGGACCAAACTGTTCCCCGGAAAGCTCGACCGCGAGCGGAAGTACTTGCGCGAGAGGACTTCAGAGCCGTATAGAGCTATTTCGGGCTCGTTTTCGTTCGTTCTTTCGACCCCAGAGCTCCAATGAGACCCTAAACTTTCGATTTTCGGCCGAAAACCGGGGACGAAATTTATTGTGGACACTACCTTTAAGTGCATTAGTCGTAGCCTTTTTTCGCTGGCAATGGGCTGCATAGGACAAGGATCAGCAGAGTTCAAGAACAAAAAAGGACATTGGATATATTGCTACACCGACAAGATTTTCGCAACGACCTAGATTCTAGAGAATGAATTATTCCCAGCTATATCTGGTTCTTTTAAGGGTGTTAGTCGGTCGAGAATGGATGCACATTGAAGAGCGATACCATGGGATTGTAAATCATTTTCAAACGTTTTAACAAGAGACGAAACGTAGAGTGAATGACTGTTTGTATCAGAAGGGAGGGGTTGATGTTGCATTCATAGAAATACAGTATAATGGCAGAAACCACTAGCATTCATTATCACATGACTTTTATGCACCTTAGATAGGTGCACCTAGGGTAGAAAGGCTACTACGATAATTGGAAGCAGTCATGTAGTGGGACACTCACGGGATCAAAGAGATCAATCTGTTCCCGGAGGAAGTATATTATTTCGAAACGTCGATCCTCTACAGGAAATTTCGGAAGCTCCACTGAAAATAGAAGACTGACCTTTTTTCTTTGAAATTCGCCAGGGTTACTGACTAAGCCAGTTTCAACGTCTAAAATTTTTTGGAAGAATTTGGAGACTCGTAGGATTCGAGGAAGCAGTTCACACCTCATGGAAGGTGGTTTAATGCACCGGCTCTAATCAACTAGAGCGCCACGACACCAAGGGTTAATCATTGCCGAGACCTGCACTCCACTCGATAGCGGGCAAAGGTAAGGTGCGTCCGAATGAGAATGGCGGCCCATGCGGCCGGCGTACTTGGCAGGCGGCTGTAGCGTTCGCCGCTCTCGGACGAGCATGCGAAAAGTCCCCACCGCCATCGACTACGAGCGGGGCCGGCACCGCCTGGCAGCAAGCACTGCGCCGATCAATCAGCTCTGCAGATGGGGGGGGGGGAGAGGGACGGCCATCGTTGAAATCCAACACTCGTCCGAGGGCGACACATGCGACGGCCGCCTGCCAAGCACACCAGCCGCGTGGGCCGCCATTCTCACTCGGGCTGACTTTAGTTCTAGATCTCCCGGTCTAAAACTCAGACAGTCTGGGGTAGTACGTCGGCACAATAGGGAATGTACTCCGGCACAAAGGGATTAGCAGCACCCCTGCAGTAACTACTGCTAGCAGCTGGAGCTGCTGCCAATTAGCAGCAGTTCCTGCTGCTTTCGCTGGGATACAACTCCTTTGTTTGTCGTGGGACACGTGAGATCAGCAGAAGGCTTTGAGCCCCAGCATGCGCAGGCAGTCCTTCTCTTAGTGACTGCTGACCCTCTCCTTCATCGATTTTGTTAATAAGAATGAACATTGCAGCATCCTACTGTACGATGGCGGCGGGTATATAGGGCGGCCAGCCTCACTTAGGGGCAGTTGGCCGTTTGAGGCCGGTCCTAAAGGGTGACCTTGCATCACTTTCTGAGCGTCAATTTTGGACGCTGAGGGGATCGCCCCCATGGCCCATCGCGAGGAATGCTTCTTCGTTGTGGACCGTGGCGAAGATGACATCCCTGCTCCGGGTCCTGACAAGGTTGGACTCCATGCTGCCGGCCGTGACAAGGATCATATCCTATACCGCTAATTAGGGTGGTAGTCCAAATTATTTCTCCGCTTGCAGAACGGGCTGTCGACAACGAGAGATCAAACCCCAGCCTACGTTGGCAGCATATCTCAGGAATTCGCCGTGTCCGACCACAGCTCGAACGGGTTTCATCCCCAGATTTATGTCGGGTCGGACCCTTTAGCATTGTTCCTCCACGTAGTGCCAAGTTAGAATTCATGGTGAGAGAATAAAATTTACTTTTCCCCCACGTCGTCTCAGTTGGAAGAAGTGAGGGGCGAAAACGGAAAGGAGTTTGACCCGACAGAAATCTGCGGTCGGACGCGTTGAGTTTCTGAAATGCTACCGTTATCAGCAGCCCCTGCTGACAACGAGGGGTCGTGACTTACTTTCTTGACTTAATCGGTTGGCTTTCGCCTGACGCGGTCATTCCGCATCTTCACCGAGGTGTGCCGTCCTAGTAGTCAGCCGTGTCCATTTTTCACGGTCTTCAGCCACAATTCGAACACATTCCATCCAGCTGTCACTATTCCATTTCCTGCGAGACGAAACATCGCGCCTGAACTGTCTTTCGATGCCGAGTGACTTTAAATCCTCTTTAACCACATCCGTCCAGGACTTCCGCCTACGCCCATGTGGCCGTTCCCAGACAGGATTTGAAAGGATTCTTAGAGCGTGTTGTACGAGACAATTCGGCGTTCTTCTTAGTATATGCCCGAGCAGTCGAAGTCGACTTTCCATTGCTGCTTGAGATGGGGTTAGGAGATGCTGGCACCTCCCTCGTGTCAAGCGTTGATGTACTGCGTCGATTTCCTTGTAAAGGTCTTCGTTATGGCATACACGCGGCCAGAAATATCCAAGCAAATGCCTAAAAAGCTTCCTCTCCGTGCAATCCAACCTTTCCATCTGCGTCTTCGGTGCTGCCCACGTCTCCGACCCGTACATCATGATAGGGCGAATAGCGGATAGGTAGACGCGCAACTTGACTTCCTTCTCGCTGGTGGTAGACCACAAACACTTGGTTGGAGAATTAAATGCAGACGTAGCTTTCGCACATCGTTGTTGAATATCCGCTGCATAACTACATTCGCTCCTCAGCAAAAAGCCGAAATAACCGAAACCGCCGACCAGTTCGATACGTTGTCCGTCCACAGAAACTCCCGTTGAAGGCCTCTGAGAGACCCACATCTGCTTGCATTTGTCCGGACGAAGACGAAGTCCATAGGCTGCGGCATACTTCGAAACGAGGTTCACAATCCTTTGCAGTTTTGCGTTGTTTTCAGCGAATAACACAATGTCGTCGGCGTACTCCAGGTCGACAAGGGAGCGTCCTGATGGTGGTAGGATCACATCCGCAGGAAACTGTTCTGCAACTCTACGCATATTGTCATCAACGGCGAAGTTGAAAAGAAAAGGTCCTGCAACGGCTCCTTGCCTTACTCCTGTTTTCACCTCGAAAGCTGACGTAAATCCGACAGGTGTACGAACTGCTGCTGTTGTTCCTTTGTTCATGTCCTCGATTTACCGAACATACTTTTCCGGGACTCCATCTGCTCGCAGAGCACTGAGCAATCGATCACGATGAGGAGAGTCGAACGCGGCTTCAAAGTCCAAAAAAGCAAGCTGTAATGGCTTCGAATACCGCTGCCACGATTCAATTACTCTTCTCACGACGAACACTTGGTCAAAGGTCGATATTCCAGGTCGAAAACCGGCTTGCTCATCTCTGGTCGTTCCTTCACGATGTTTGATAAGTCGCTCAAGAATGATACGTTCTAAAACCTTGTACATGACACGAAATAGAGAGATTCCTCTGTAATTTTTAGGATCCGTGACGGATAGCTTCTTGTGAAGAGGTACGATGATCGCATGCCTCCACGAATCGGGTATCCTTTCACTAATCCATGTGGCACGGATGGTGTTGGTCATTTCACGAATCCCAGACGGAGGAAGAGCTTTCAGCTTTTCAGCAGTGATGTTGTCATCTCCACCAGCCTTTCCATTCTTCATTTTCCGGACACAATCCGAAACTTCAGACTCAGTCCGCGGTTCCTCACTGACCTCGTAATGTGCTCTCTGAACATGCGGGAGCTCAGGTACTGATGGCGCTGGACGATTCAGTAGTGAACTGAAGTGATCCTTCCATATTGGCAGCGTCGCATCACCAACTGCAACTCCATCGGTAGTGTTCAAGACAGGAGAACATCTCTTCATCTTCCTGCTATACTGTCGCAGCAGCGTGTAGGCTTTCTTCGGATTCTTCTCCTCCCAAGCCTTCTCGAACTCCTTAGCTCTACACGTCCACTCTCATTCGCGGTCACTTTGAAGCTGCCGACGCAACCTCCTCCACAGACCCTTCTCCTGCACGAAGTTTCCTGCAGCTCGGAGAGCACATACTCTGTTGTAGGTAGATGTTGTTTCTTCTGAGACGTAGTCGAACTTCTTCTTAGGCTGTACAACCGGGAGTGCCTCTTTCGAAGCGTTCTAGATGCACTTGACAAAAGAATCCGCGTCGCAAAGTTTCTTCTTAGTCCGTACCCCGATGTAAATAGAAACGCGTTGTCGAAAATTTCTTCTGCACTCTTCATCTCTGAGACTTGTCATGTCAATCCTCTGGAGAGGCCGAGCCCCTCGCTTCCTCTTATGAATCCTCGCAGTGAAGTTTAACAGAACAGGACGGTGATCCGAATCGAATGCGACATCCCACACAGCTCTAGATCTTCGAATGTCCGATACTGAAATATTCCTCGTCAGGACATAGTCAAGCTTTAGTTTCAAAGTTGTCATCTTTCGCTTCCGCTGCTCTTCTGGAGATAGCTGGGTTGGTCCCTGCCACGTAAGCTGATGGCGGCGATGATTCCTCTAGAATGTCGATGCAATAATCAGACCACTGCGTTCACAAAAGTCGACAAGGCGGTAGCCATTGTCCGATGTTTGCTCCACTGGGTAGAACCATTTACCGAGTACTTCGGATTCCTGATCAAGTCCGATCTTCGCATTTGCGTCAATCCCCACGACAACAGCATGTTGACAAGGTATCCTGGCCAGCAACGTATTGAGTTCCTCATAAAACGCATCCTTCGAATTGTCCTCGGCGGTTTCAGTGGGCGCATGAGCACTCACTATCCACAGATTGAATCCTCTGTGATCCCGCAGCCGTACGAATGCATTCCGACACGACGTTGAGCCAAACTCCTTGACCATACCATTGAAATCCTTCCTTACAGCTATTGCACAGCCTCCCACTCTCCTATCGTCAGCGTTACCGCAGTAGATGGTCTACTCTCCGATGCTGATGACGGCTCTATACTTGAGGCGGGTTTCCTGCAAAGCACCAAACGGCGCATGAAAATAGCTCAGAAGTCTGGATAGCGCAGTTTTTTGGATATCACTCGACAGCGATCGACAGTTCAGGGTGGCGAAATTGTGGCTTGTGGCCAAAAACTCCATGACTCCTTAGGTACGGATCCTAAGGTGTTATGGACCAGAGGCCTTAGTGTGCCGGACGGCGACACCGTTATGCAATGTATGGGATACTTTCGCGATATAGTTGTGCACGCTACATCGCTCGAACGTTCCCTGTGTACACCCAAACGTCTGCTGGGTTCAGTAGAAGCAGGGGCACCAACGAGCAGGTATCAACAGACTTGTATACACATCCCCGGCGTACGAGGGGTCGTATCCAACGTTTGCCCTGGAATACAACCCATATTTTGCCGACGTACTACCCCCGACTATATGAATATGTATGAATAGCGTATCAAACCGCTTTCATGTTTGAATTCCAGAACATTTAAGGTATCGTTTAGACGAAGCCGACTGAATTCTTCCAGCTGGCCCAGAAATTTGGGACGCGTTGACTTATTGTGAGACACATATTGAAATCCTCTTGCGAATGTATGCCTCGGAAATGACGAAGAATACCGGAACGCTGAAAGACGCAACGGCAATAGTAGTCACATCACTTGAATAAACTTCCTTATCGGAACCTCCAGCTCCTAAAGGACGAAAGTATAGTCCATAACTACAGAGACATGCCCTTAGACGTGAGATTACAGGATTGACGGTGAGCCTCTAGTTCAATTGTTCCAGTTTTGCTGATATTTCTCCTAACACAGTTGAAAATCGTTATTTCCCTCGTCTTTAGCTCGTTTTAAATCATTCCCACACTGACAGGGCCAGTGGTTTGAGGCCTTTAGTGCAGGGGGAAGAGTTATTCTTGTTCATTTTTTGGGATCACCCTCTGGCCAGTAGCAATCCCCCAAAAGGTGGCAGCTACCGGCTGTCACTGCGTGGTGACTGGGTCAATCACGTCTCGGCTATCAATATGGACCGGCCGGCATAGAAATGCACAGGCGGCGCTCAAGTTAATGACCATTGCACTCAGCACACCTGGGGATGCAAAGTGAGAGCGTTCTTTTGTGAGGTGGCTGACTGCAAGAAACGGGTGGTGACTTTGCTCACCGCCGCAGAGGAAAGAGAAATAGCGCACGGAGCGAAGAGGAGCTGGGTCGATACCGCGGTCATAGGGTCAAGCACGTCCAATGGTGATGACTTTTTGAGGCAAGTGCGCTCCAAGAAAGGGCAGTGGAGCGCTTGCGAACCGACCAGACCGCTGTCCACTTCTCACCCCAGCACAGCACAGCGGCCTATCTCGTTGTCTAGGTGGGCAAGGAAAAATTGCACTCGCCGGCTGGCGGCTATGCAGCTCCGCTGCCTGCTGATAGGAATGACAGGCGAAACATTCGAAGGTTTTATTGATGTTTAAATGATTCCTGGCGAAGATTAGTGGGAGATTAACGTCAAACTGTACGTAGCTGTCATGAATACGTCTCCTTTATAGAATTCGCGTGCTTTAGTCCTATGCTAAGCTCAACTTCCAATTCCTAAAAATTGCTGAGGCCATATTCAACCATTTTCAGTTTTTTTTCCTATAATCGCTCACCACAAATAAAATCAGATTTGCTTAGAAAGCCATCAAAAAAAGATGGCTGAATAACGGTTTCGTTTTTCAGAAAATGCATGAAACTTATGTGATCCGCGTGTACTAGTCAATAAATGCTGTATAATAGTTCATCTAAGTGCGGCTTTTATCTAAACATCGTTTTCCTCCTTCGCTTCAAGTTCACTTCTTTCTATGTTTACTGGGGAGCGTGAAACAGGCTAAGGAGAAAAATGGTTCATAATTCAAAAAAAAATTCTTTGAATTTTTCGGTACATTGTGACAAAAGCACGAGGTTCGCTTCTCGAAAATCATACTACAAAGTATTGTGTATCGTGGTTCAATGGAAAGAGGTCATCCAACTAAAAATTTTCAAAATGGTTTTTTGAATCTAACATTCTCTCGCTTTGATGATTGATGAGAAAAATTCCGATATCCCATCATCCAAGGTTGCAAACTTATTAAATCTGAAAGATAGACACGTTTGCAGGCTCCCGAAACCCATTTTTACTACTGCTAGTTTGACCAAAGTTACAATGAGTACGAAGAACGGTGGAGGGAGTGTATGTAGGGAAACAGAAAGAGTCCCCGACACATGAACACGTGGCCTGTGGCACACATGAACACGTGGCCTAGTGATCCAAGGCGCTGTGTTGGGCATGCATCTCGTAGGTTGGTCCGGCGCTGGTTCAAATACGTTGACTATTGAGAGTTTTGCATTCAACGCCACTCTTCAAGAATGATTCTCGTTCCAAGGTCCCAACCTTAGGAGGCACCTAGGCGTCACCGACCTCAGGTTGGCTGCCTCTTTAAAGTCACAACATTGGGGGACTGCTACTGGCCCCTCTGTCTCCAAAGTTGTGCAACAATTCGCAATATAGCTCCAATCTTGTTAACTCAAAACCAGGTGAATCAGGTGCACACTGGTCGACCAACACCCTTGTAGAACCCTTGGCCCCGATCCCACCGAATGCCGTCACATCGAAAAGCAGCCACCCCCCCCCTTCTTCTCGAAGTAGCCCTGCAGTCACCCTTATTACGCTCCATTCGAAGACAGTGTCTACGGTATCAACTTAAACGTCATTGTTCGCTATAATTTCCTACTCGCCTTTCTTTGCATAAATGTGCACTCACCTTCCTAACTGCTAAAAGTGAACGAAGTTTCGCGCTTTGAGTTCTTCTAAAAGATGGGAGGTAAGTTTCTAATAAGTAAGTCCGAAGGGGCCCAAGCGTGATGCTAGCTAGGGTTGGTTGTGCGGTGCGTGAAGAGAGGTGTTCGTGTGTTATGGGCGCGAAGACTACAGTTCTGGGCTGAAATTCATGAACGCATTGGGTCCCGACAGGGTTTGGCTCGGTTAGGTGCCCCAGCTGGGACCAAACCGAACCAAACCACCACCTCGGAGGTGCGTTTGCATGGGCTGACCCGTGGCACTCCAAAAACATTTCAGTCTTTGTCAGAAGGTCACATTCACGCAGAAAAATAAAACTGGGAAAATTCTCGCGGACGATGCCTTCAAATTGTCATGGTAATATTCATAACGGCTGTGCAAGCCAGCGCTTTCCTTGTCTTCGCGCAGTTTTTCTGCCTGTTTCTCTGATGTGCTTTCAACAGAAGTGATGTGATGGTCCCAAGGGCTCGTCCGTCGTGTACACAGAGAAGGAAAATATTGTTTGGTTGATTGCGACGCGCGCGGCACTCCAGCGACGTCATGAACGCCGTGAAGGCAGCGGAATTCCGCAGCACTCAAAGCCTTTAGCCATCCGCACCGCTCACGAATACACAAGATGGGAGGTCTCTCTATTTCTGACGACTATTCGATAAACCAGCCGTTCCAAGGTGGCTGAACCGCCAAAAGGGATGCGAAGGAGAGCAATCCTCATGAACTAACTCGTCGGATAACCACGCTCTGCTCTATTGCATTTCAGTGCCTTTACTGTTCTTCTCCTACTGCCTACGTTTCTACCTCAGCGTTTTGTGTTTCCGTGATTGAGGGACACTTCGGCTAGTGGTCGCCCCCTTTCTGCCTCTATGAAAGGGCTTCCAAAAAGTTTGCGGGACGACGTGATAGTACTTGTCAGAGAATGGTGGTCGCTGGGCGATTTAAGAGGGAGTAGCAGGAGGAATGAGAGCGCGCGATGGCGCTACTCTATTGTACATACTCTCTGCGACTCTGTTATACTCGCTGATGTCTCCGCGTCTCGTACGCCCGCCCTTCCCGCCCCTTGGTGACCTACCGACCACCTCCCAAGCGCTGAAAATCGGGTCGTAGTTTCATGCCGCCAAACAGTAAGGAGGGCGGGCAGATCAGAGGGAAGCGGGGAAGCACCGCTTTCGGTCGACGCCACTGTTTTGACTACTAGCGCTGCTTAGCTCTTCCCTCTGATCTACCCGTCCCTCCCCTGTTGGTGCCATGAGACAAGCACCCTAAGAATTCACGTGTGGACGCTGGGTGAATACGCGCAAATGCGTCTGTACGCCATTTCGCGTGAACAAGCCAAAACACTTTTTTTAAAACAGTAGCAACAGTTTTTTCGAGTTTTTTTTAGGTGCGAGTGCTTTTAAATATGCCTATTTTATTGCTTTCGTTGTCCGATTTGGTTGTGTCAGAAAAAACACAGGAGAAAGCGGAAAATACTGGAAACTACTCATTAGCTGTATCTGTCTCAATAGGCCCGATAGTTCCGCGCTCTGCAGCACTCTGTGCGGGTTTCGGAACGCGGAATTCCGCTAACTCCTGGTTGTCACTAGCTGGAGTGCCCTCCAATCACAGTCATTCCTCCCTCCCCCCCCCGCCCCGGTTTTTTTGGGTCTGGCCACCGTAATGCCATCACCTACGTACAGTAGCGGTCATATATCTATTGACATGGCCCTTTTACAAGAACGAGTTTTATACATATCTCGGCCTAGGCTTCGCGAAACTTCTTGGAACTTTAGTATGTTATAGGGCATCCTAAACCTTGCTTTAGACATACACACACAAGCTTAGGTTTTGTGGTCGCAGTTTTTAAATACGGAATTCATTTGCAACTTCGTGGTGATATTTCAAGTGAGGAATATTCTCCCAAAACATGGCTAATACAATTCTAAAGCTGTAGAGCTATTTGCTATCAGAAAATCTTCTGAACCGTAGTATAACCTTGTGAGAAAATAATCTGTATCGAGATTTTTCTGAAGACCGAAAATTGACCAGAATATGACTTAGTTTTGGAAATTCACCCCTATAAAACTAATCGCTCGTGAACCCATCAAAAATATGTACTTCGACAAAGTACAACTGGTACACGAATTTCGCTCTTTTTCGTTAACGTAGAAGAGAGATACTCAATAGATGTTAAATTGCATAATTTCATTTCGAATTCATTTCGGGAAAAATTCTGATAGAGAATATTTGCTCAAAAGGTTATTCAGCGATTCAGAAGAGCTTCTAATGTAGAATATGTGCTACGAGTTTGGGATATTAATAGCTATTTTTCGAGGGTGTAGTTCTATTTTGAAATTGTGCCACGAAATTTTAAATAAATTCCATACCTAATAACTGTGACCTCAAAACCCAAGCTAGAGTATGTCTAAAGCAAGGTTTATGATGTCCTATAACATACTGAAGTTTCATCAAGTTTCGCCCTGCTTAGGTCGAGGTATTTGTGAAAACAGTTTTCGCAAAAAGGTCATGTCAATAGATTTATGATAGCTACTGTAGGTAAATGCTTCGTGCTGGGGTTTCGAATGGAGGTGCACGAGCGTTGAGAAGCGTCCAGCAAAGTACTGCGTGAAAAAAATCTTCAAACAAGCAATTCCTTTACATCCAATTTCCTGAAGTAAAAATCAAAAATAAGTTTAGTTGTGGGTAGTTGTTTGAATAAAAAGATGACTGCCTTCCGATGCTTCGACATTCAGTGGATCGTGATGGGGCAATATCTAGTGTATGTATTTAGGTCATTTACGACTAACATGCTAAGATAGTGTCAGAATCTAAGGAAAAACAAAAACAGAACCTTTTCACTTATGCAGGAATCTGGATCACCCACCGAATCTGTCCCGTATTCATCACTAGATTTGATTTCCACTTTAGGACAATTTTTGAGAATCTCTTCAATGTGTTTCGCTTTTCCTTAAACAGAAACATTATCACAATGCGTGTTTCATACTTCAACGTCGAGAGTTCTTGCTAGCTCAGTGAAAAAGTGACACGAGATTCATAAAATTTCATCCAGAAACACTTTATCTCTTCACATTGAGAATCCCTTCAGCTTATTCAAAACCTCGCCATGAACCACTGTTGTCTTCGATTTTGTTTATTATCTTCCTGTGTGATTTACGATCTTGAACGTCCTGCCCACCGGTCGGAGCGGACACATATGGAAAAAAGTCCTGCGCTCGAAATTACGTTGGAATGCTTCCACAGGGTTCTTCTCCCGAGACTTCGTCCTCGAGAACATTTCAGCTGCCGCACCTTTGCCTACCATCTGCTTTCATGCGTGAAAGTTTATCTCAGGATTACCGCAATCTTACGGCTCCGAATGTGCTGTGCGTTAGGCTAGCACTGAAACATCGTTCCCTCGCAAACCCTACGTAGGAGGGTGGGGCAGCCGAAACCCCGTTGAGACCCCAACTATTGATTATCTCCAGCACACAGCAATGATCAAACGCGCCGACGCCCCAACCCCTGCCTAACCCCAACCTAACCCGCCGCGTACGTGCATGCCGCCCCAAGAAGGTTTCTAAAACCAGCCGATCTATGCGGCGAGGGGACTTTGAACCCTCCCGGTAGGCTCACGAAGTTTTATCTATACGGTCACTGAACAAACCAGCCCTGTAATCTGTAATAAAGGCATGACCGTAATTTACACCCGAGCTAGCCTTGACAACCAGCTAC
>JAPDOI010001725.1:0-149066 GCA_029168955.1 Aplectana chamaeleonis
GTGATAGTAGTATAACTCGCGAGAAAACACGTCAGTCCACGTCTGTTGATGGGCATTTCATGTAGCCTTCATTTCCTCGCTACTCGCAGTCCTATTATCACAAACGTAGGTGCGAAGCGGTTGTTTTCCGGAAATTTCAACTACAAGAATGAAGAAATCATTCTCAAAACCACACCGCTTCTATGATTGTGATACAGAAAAGTGCAAGTAGCGGGAAAATGGAGGTTAAGTTTTTCTTTTTTCGTCGGTTGTGGCAATCGGTCCGATCCGTCATTTCGTGTTTACTTACGTAACTGCAAGCGTGTCCATTTGGAATCACCCGTGAACGCTCTGGAGGGTCGCCGGTTACGAGAATCAGTAGGCAGAGCTCAAATTTGGCGATGGCGCCGGCTTGTGCCCTGAGTGCACGTAAAAGGATCTCGGGGCGAGCTTGCCCGCCTGTACTCCACCCGAGCGGCGGAAACCCGCTTCAGCCACGCCGTTGGTTTCTTCACGGAATGGAGGCTAAGGTGAATGCGCTCTTGCCAAATCGTGAAAGCGCCACTCCTTTCTTTTGCGCACTGGGTTTAGGAAGCGATGGCGCTGACTTCATTCCGATTTTGAACTACGTAACGGCTTCCTAAAAAATCACACATTGCATAGGTAGCCGAACTTACCTTCCAGTTAAAGATTGATGATGATTTAACATTATGAAGGAATTGATCCATGTCCGAGTGGAATGAGGAATATTATCTGAACGATAAACCTTCCGACCGTGTCCCGAACATGAACCCTCCTTAACACACTTTTCGATGCCTTTAAGGTTGGAACCTCAAAGAGTTGAGGTGTGGAGGCGTAATGTAAACTGTCGTGGGCACGTACTCGTGAGAGTGTGGACAACGTAGGCTTCCGCTGAGGTCGACCGCTCCTGAGCCGAGTAGTACTAGAATTGAAAGTCATTCTGCTCCTTTGTTGTTTCCATTCAGTGCCATAGTATCTACTTTAAAGGCAGTGTTCACGATAAAATGATTAGGCGTGATGGTTGTTCATTATCCTCAACTACTGATGATGATAGAGGATACTGTAACTTGTTCTAGCCAATGGAAGAGCTTATCATTCTCTAATCATCAGTCATAATCAAAAACAATGAACGCCAGCACGCCCATTCATTCAATCGTGAACACTGTCTTTAATCACATTAGGCCCCTGTCAGACTTCGTCGAAAAGCCTGCTGAGTCCCACTGAGCCCGGTCGCCCCCAGCACCAACCGGTTCCTCTGCGAAACACGCAATTGATAGTGACGATTATCACCTCAGCTGTGAATCGGAACGTGTTTGGTGGCTGATTTTTCTTGTTTTCAACATGTCTTCGTGTCTAAACCATTTTTTAGAATCGTCATTGGACAGATGATTGCTTTTTGCATGGAATCAATCTGATCTCCGTATCAGCTTTCTTTCTGGGTAACTTTTTGACTATTAACGAGGTAGAAGTTAATTTTTAATTGTGGTGCGCGCGAAGCGCGCACCTGATTTGGTTTTGAATCGGCCACGCGCGCAACCCCTTTTTCGAAATCTCAGTTCAGAGTGAACGCTGAAATTAGGGCTAAGTTGCATTGAAAATAGCGTAAAAAGTTGGGTATACACCCCAAAAATGGTTTGGAACGGCTTACTGGTTTTCGAGAAAAAATTGAAAACCCGCTCGTTTTTGTTGTTAATCTCCTTTTTTTTATTCAGACGGCGTTGACGATCTTGCGGGTACACTTGAAATTGAGCTAGGAAGCTCATTTTTGGACTGGAGATTGGAAATGGGTGCAGGTCGCTCCTATTCCATTTTGAACTTGATACCTTAACTTTGAAGGGTACCTCAAAATCGTGGGTTTACATACTAAATTAGCCGTGGAGCACGAAAACTGCTTGGACATGATACGGCTGTGGAGACCAAGGTGTGGGGTGGATCTGCAGTCAGCTAACACAGGTCGACGGAGGTAAGTACGGAACTTGTCAGAATTCGTACTCGTGACACGAAATTGATCGATAATCAATATTATCGATTTTCGAGCTTTTTGCAAAAAATGCGGCGTGGAGTGGTGATTGCTGATGGGATTGGTTTTCTTGGTTGGGAAATTTCGCTCATCAGTCATTATCGATAAATAACAATCAATAATATTGATTTTTTTCGCCTGTTACTGTTACTGATTTTTGATTGTTGATGGCTTTAAGTCACTTGTTCGGGAAATTCTTCTCACCATGCAAGATCAAATATTAATTATCAATAATATCGAGTTATCACATGTTGCTCGAAATGCAGCAATGAGTGGTATTTTTTATGGTTTTGGGTCATAAGTTACAAAAATTGTACTCATACGACAATATCGGTTGTCAGATGTTTCATCATTCCAAAATGGAAATCGTGGAGCAAAATTGGAGTCAGAAAGGGAACCTTCGGGAAAAATATGTGAAATTTCTGAAAATTTAGCTTCCTGGCAAAAGTAACGATTTGGTAATGATAAAAAAAAGTTTTAAAAATGTCTTGAAATATCTTAAAAAAGAGATTTGGCGTAAAATAGCCTGGAAAATAAAAAAGGTAGGAAATGAAGTGAAATAACCAAAAATGTGATTTGGTGGTCGATCATTTCAAAAGCTTCTCCGTTAAACTTATCAAAACAAAATCAAGAGCGCAACGGAAACTTTAAGCCATTTTTGAAAGCTGCAATAAGGGAATCAGCATAGGTCAAGCTAGGTGAACGCAACGTTCCATTCCATATCGTGCTTGATTTCGTTTTGATAAAATTAACGGAGAAGCTTGTGAAATGATCGACCACCAAATCACATTTTTGGTTATTTCACTTCATTTCCTACCTTTTTTATTTTCCAGGCTATTTTACGCCAAATCTCTTTTTTGAGATATTTCAAGACATTTTTAAAACTTTTTTTTTATCATTACCAAATCGTTACTTTTGCCAGGAAGCTAAATTTTCAGAAATTTAATCTATGTATGTGTTTTGGCTTGAATGTGTAGGGCACATTTAAATTGTTCCTATAATTTGCTCGAGATCGAATTGATTTTCCACTGAGCTGGTGTTCAAAAATATTCGAATTTGATTTATTTCGACTGGTTGAATTTACTATTCAGAGTTTTTGGTATTGGAATATGTTTATAATGTCATTATTTCGCTCATTCGAATTAAGAAAACGTAAGAATTTTCTAAATCCACTTCTTATTATTTTCAATATAATCCAACTTCTTTTTCGAGCATTCGCCTGGATCGAAGCAATGTATCTATAATATCTATAGCAATGTATCTAAAATAGTATGGTCGATATATCTGTTAGGCTTAGCTATTGGAGCATTGAAGTTGTTTTCAATAAAACACATTTTTAGACATAGTTCGTGAATTGCAACGATCGTTAATAGAGAAATATTTTCTAATTCGAGCTATGTTTACAATAATGAAACTATTTGCAGGTGGACACTGCAGGGCGTTAACCTTACCGGTAATTAGAAATACCGAACGACGCTGGATTCTGCAACAGTACCGTAGAGATGGCGAAGCATCAAGACCAGGGGTGTGCGGCAAAGGAATTTCAGATTTCGGCAAACGGCAACGGCAAACCCCAAAAATGACCGGCAAACGGCAAAACGGCAAAACGGCAAACGGCAAATTCTGTTTTGTGTTATAATACGCCAACATTCGCGAACAAGGGAGGGTTACCAACTTCAGATGGACTTTCGGGATGCAATTTTAATATGTTCTAGGGGGAGGACAGTGTTTCAGTATCCCATGCTCAGAATCTGCTAAACGCCTCAGACAGTCCCTAAAAAGGTGAAAATCTGATCAAGGCCAGAACGGTTCGGCCGAAGCGAGTAGAGCCGATTTAACGATTGAATTACCTTTGGGTGTGTTCAGAATAGATTTAGAAAATTTTGGTGCATTGACTCTGTTTAGATCAGAAATTATGCATTGTTGACCAAATTCTGATCTATTCTGAACATACACCAAGGTAAATCAATCGTCAAAGCAGCTCTACTCACTTCGGTAGAGCCGTTCTGGCCTTGTTCAAATTTGTATCTTTTTTTAGGGACTACCTGAGGCATTTAGCAGATTTTGAGTGTTGGATATTGGAACTGTCCCACGCCCCCTTAGAACATATTAAAAGCGCATCCCGAAACTCCATCTGATGTAGGCAACCCTTCCTTGTTAGTCATGTCGTATTCCATGCAATATCTGCCACTTACTGTGAGTCTGACGTTTCAATAGCGTTTACAGGAAGGAACATCCTTTATATCAGAAGCTACTTCGAAGCCCCAGGTGATCAATAGTCAGTACCAAGATTAACAAGGCTGTAAGCTTCTCCATCGCCAGCGATAATTCTATTAATTCCTCTCCATTTGAAGTTTCCGTACAAATCAACGCTAGAGATTCAAGAGATGGGCGTCTTTCTTAAGCAGTGCAAAGTGTAACAGGCCCGCAAAGGATTTTCTAAAAGGGGCCTGCGGCCAGCGCGTCCCAGCCTAGACGATCCATGGGAGATCAGCAAACCGTAAGCAAGCTTGGTGCGATGGGAGTTCGCGCCGGCCCAAAGACTGTGGACGATACTGGTACCATAATCAGATGCGAATAGAAGGGTGAATTTGCGATAATTGGTCAGGATTGATGGCGAAATACAGTTCACACCGCGATCAGCGGCGCGCGGTTCAGGCTATAACCGGAGTCACAAGTATTACTATTAGTAGCAAGTAGTAGGCTCAAGGATTCCAATTTCGCTCACTTAAACTACGATGGAATGGTTACCCTTGTGAGGCTACAGGAATGGAGTCAGACCAGCCTAGTTGAATGCAGTGCTCACGGTAAAAGCAGCCTTCGAATTTTCAAGTCGAAAGCTCCGAGAGGCATGTTGATCGAATGCGCAGAATGAGGGCGTTTGACTGGTATACTCTGTTTATGTTGAATTGCACAAAACACGGTCCGCCAATAGTCCTCTAATTGGCCCGCTAGTACCGTAGTGTATGTCCACGACGCGTTCTCGGCAGACCCGGGTGTACACCCGGTGTGCAGAGCAATCGATTCATCAATGCCGTCACTCGGCTACCCACCTTGCCACCCGGGTGTGGCGAGAACGCGTCGTGGACGTACACTACGGTACTAGCGGGCCACTTAGAGGTCTTTTGGCGGACCATGTTTTGTGCAATTCAAGATAAACAGAGCATACATGCGATGCGCGCGACGGAAGTCCGCTGCGCTCACTTCGTCGCTGGAGCGTCGCGTGCAGTGCGCTAGCCAGCTGGACTGCTCTTCGGCTCTTCCCTTTGTGCGTATTCGGCCTACAAGCTAGCACGAGGCCAATTGCAGCAACAATGTCGGCTAGAGACAAGCAATAAATCGCTTCATACGGTCCTAAAACTTGAATGTGGTTTACCCGCCCAACTTACCTCCCCTGTGGCTACTGAGGAAGTGGGTGGAGCGAGTACACTACGTTCAAGTTTCGGGCCGTATATTGCTATTGGTTGCTCGTTCTGAGCCGGTTTCCCACACTGTTGTTGCAATGGGCCTCGAACCCTTCGATTTCTGGTGAAAATTTGAACGCCGCTTTAATCGTTGCCTTCAACGATTTTTCATTTTTTCATCTTTACACCATTTCCTAGCAAACCCAGCTCTGCCATCAAAGGCAGGGTCCGGGCAGAATTTCGATCCTGAGATTTTCCGCTGAATCTGGGCGCGTGGTATAGGTAGTCCGAAGAAACATGCGAAAACTGCGTGAAAACTGGTCTTCTTCAAGTTATTCCAGCCACTTCCGTCAGCCGATGATCCAGAAAAGTTAGAAAAGTGTGGCCATCGTCCATATTTTAGCGGTTGTCCACGCATTCTTCAAAAGTGCTCTGTAATTATCGGTCATTCCAGCCATGATTATCATGCTGTGAATACCGTAATCCCTGACTTTCATTCTGTTTTCTCCAGAAATACGGACTTAGAGTTTGTGAAAATTTTGGACGGTGTCCAGCTAGACCAGCCCAATCTATCTAACCCGAATTTCGGTGGTGTCAAAATCTGACCGGACCTTGCCTTTAAGTCAACCTTTCATTTCAGCTAGTGATCTCGAATTCGAAGATTTCCTTGACCACTGCCTTTAAAGACCGCTGTGAATATTGATCAACTTTTAAAAAGCCGGACAAAGTGCTTGTAGAATTGATAATTTTCCTGTCCCAATGATTAACATCAGCCAACCAACCGACGATAAGTGAGCCTATATACTGTGCTTATCTGGGCCGAATTCCGGTCCGCAATTGCGTCTCGACACGCTTTGCGGCCGCACGCTCTCGAGTCAGAAGAGCTTCCAGCGCTGCAGCCGCCGATGACTCTGGGTGGGTTTCGGAAGCTGGAAGCTAAGAAAAATTGGAGAAAATTGTATAAAAAGTCACATCGAGTCGGCTTTGGCGCCGGAAACCCGACTGACTCGAGCGCGTGCGGCTGCAAAGCATGCCGAGACGCAATTGCGGACCGGAATTTGGCCCAGATAAGCACAGTACACGAGTTCTCCTCTGGTTCATATGTCCAGATAAGGCTGCTTTTGCGCTACAGCTTTGATATGACTTGGTTTTGTAATCTCAGAACTTGCAGTAATCGGTATGCCTCTGAAAAAAAGTTTTTTACGATTTTGGCATTTGATGATTAAAAAAGACATCTGGAGGCTCCCAAACAATTTAGAACTCTAACGAACTCCTCTGATTACCCACTCGAAATGTTTTCATAAGTTACTGATTAAAAGGATAAAATTATACATTGAATAAACCAGAACCAGAAGCTGGAACTAGTCAAAATAATTATTTATAGCAGCTCCGAATCGGTGACCAATACAGAGACTGCGGTTAGGGAAATTCTGTTGTTTCAACGAATTTTTGCCGAAAATTTGCCGTTTTAGACGACAATTTCGGCAAACGGCAACGGCAAACCCCAAAAATGGCCGGCAAACGGCAAACAGCAATCGGCAAACGGCAATTGCCGCACACCCCTGATCAAGACCGTCACGAGCGACACCAGCAGCAAATAAATGACTTCGCTTTGTCTACCATCTTACCCAAAGGCCCTCTTTAGGGCCAAAAATGCAGAGTGAATCTATTCGAATCTTACGTTGACTCCGATATGAATAGATGAGTATAAATTCTTACTTATCCTCTCGAAACCTATCATAATGCTTGTCGGTACTTATATAGATCTGTTGCTTGGAGGGTAGGGGGTACCCGTCCCTTTTCACCGAGGCTCTCGACTGCTATGAATGATATGGCCAACCAGAAATTGCCGAAAACCACGGCCATACTGGTGCTACTCTTTCGGCTATCAAGCATTTTGGGTTCTGATCAAAACCTCTTCCTGGGAAGAGGCCCTCCCTCGCATCCTCTTTCTCGCCGTTGGCCAATCACCGCGAGTGCCAGGGCTGACGTGACAGGCTAACGACGGGGAAATGGGTGAAGAATCCCCACCCAGCAAGTTCTAAATTATAACCGCGTACTCCTGTCAAAGTTAGCTCACAGAATCTACCCCCATAAAAAACTATTGATTCGTGAATTTTTCACATGCTTCCTTTTTAGTAACACATAGTTAAAGTCTGGAGAATCTCTGGTGAGCTTCCGATTTCGATTATCACCAGCAGCGGAGCGGTGGGCCTGGGTGAAACATAATTGATGATAATGATGTCGAGACGAAAAGCCAACCGATCCCTGCCGCGATAATCGGAATCGTAAGCTCACTAGAAATGCCCAGACCGTACACAATCGAGATTTTTGTAACCTTAAAGGCAGTGGTCACGATGGAAAACGTTATCGAAAAAACTACAAAAATCAGCTCAGATGAGATACAGCTCAAAAACTATGAAGGTAGCGCGGTGAAAAACTGGCTAGAATTAGAGTTTTTAGGGCCCTAAATTTCCAGTTCGTGCACACGTGCACAGAAAGATCACAGTCTCATGCCAAGCAATCAAGAATCATCGACACTCAGAGGAAGAAATAAATGCAAATCTACCTAATAAAACAGTTGAACAATGAAAGCAAGCACTTCACTCAATGTTTTGACTAGATGTGTGCACGTAAATCCGAAAGTTCATTGATTGGAAATTTAGGTTCAAGCCAGCTGATGTTCTTGATATTAGAGATCATCGATACTGATGATGTGGGGAGGACTCGTCCACCATTAAAGACAAAGAAAGTTCAGGCTTCGAATTCGGCCCAGAACAGCGTTTTTCATGATTTTTTCTTGTAGGTTCTACTACTCTATACCCAGAAAAGGGTTTAGAGGGGGAAAGAAGACGAGCATATTCGAGCGCGACCACTGCCTTTAAGCCCCTTTCATAATTTGCCGGCCGACGTCGGACGACTCGTTAACAAACTTGATAAGTCAAGATAGATAAGATGGATAGGATAGGGTAGATAGATTTTGCACATTCGATAATGAGTCGTCCGACGTCGGTCGGGCAAGTGTGAAAGGGGCATTAGACTCAAGTGAATATAATCAACATGTCTATACTCAACACACATTATAGAAGGATGACGGAAGCGAAAGGCAAGGTCGAATTAGAGGCGTGACACCTGAGACCCCAAGAAATAGCAGTACTGGGAAAGACCCACTTCAATCTCAAGGAACAAAAAAACATTCAAAATGACTTCATTCTTTCTCAAAGAGTAGGACAGTCTAGATATATTCACAGTATTTCAGAACAATACCAGTACTTCTGCAGAGGCACCTCTGCTCTGTAGTTTACAGACTCCTCGTCGAAATGATAAAACCTGTATCACTGGAACTGCAAACTCTCCCCCAGAAGCGTGCGCCTGTGCTGAAAACGTCGCATAGGCGAACGACCGGCCTAGTCATGCATCGTCGTGTCCGAAGGTGGTCAAGTAGTTGCAGACAGCGGGAGCTATCGCATGGATCATCAGATTTTCTAGAATGAGAAGAGATGAAAGTCACCCTAGCGCCCCTCTCCTCCCTGAAGAATTTCTCTACTCGCGCTGCGATCGCTCCCGCAGTCCGCTAGCAAGCCAACTTCCCTGCACACGACTGTGCAACCTCCAACTTCGACTTTAGCAAAGTGGCACGATCGTCATAAAGATGTGCACGCCTGCGAACCCTCTCTAAACGGAGAATTCAATTCATTATGGACAGGTCCCAACACACAACAAAAGAATCAACAAAAGATGTTACAACAATGTTTCACCGTGCAATGAGAAGATAAAGACCAGGCTGAGCAAAAAAATGAGATCGTGTCACAACTATACTACTTTCATTTTGTGCTCAGTGCTGCGCCAGGTAACCAGGATGGTTTGTAAGGTAGGATCGGTGATCCTTCGTCGGTTAACCGAATACACTCAGCGATATGATAGCCAGGCCGAATCCAGAACCACATGAGATCACCTTAACAACTAAATGTAGCCAATTCGTTTCTAGAACTTACTAAGAGCTGCTCTGAACTTCCTGTGGCGATATTGAAAACCATGTTGTCGTTGGTGTAGGTCTCTGACAGTACATAAATGACAAAAGTCTAACATTCCCTAAATGGCTACGGGGAATCCAAAAAATGGCATTTTCATTGCTTCACAAAAAGGTAAGGATACCCATTAAAGGAATTTTCGGTGTGTTCAGAGAAGAATTCGGATCCGGCGCAAAACTTTCAACTGGGGGTCATTAAGGGGGCTGAGACCAAATCTGGAGTCTATTTGTTGCCAGACTTGATGGAGGTTACTGTAGTATACGGTGGTGGTAATCCCTTTTAACTAGCTTTACTTACCTTGACATTTTGAAAATCACAAAATGAACCTCAAATTCGTGTTCAGGGTCCCAATCAACACCCACAGAGATAATTTTGACTCAAATCTGAGACTTTGACCGAGCTACCGTATACCCACCGTTACATACCGTATTCCGAAGAAAATCGATAAACCTTCTAGAGATTGTGTTAGGCAGCCCAAATAAACCTCTACGTAGAAGTTTAAGACGATTTGATCGTAGCATTCTCGAAAACTGGAAAGTCGTGTTTGGCCAGTAAAATTTCGCCCCCTTTCAAGCTTCGGACCAAATAAGGCGGAATTTTCGAAATTTTGACAAGTGAACTTCATATTCGTCATCGGCACCCAAAGCAACCCCTAGAAAAAAATGTTAAGCTCCATCCGAGACAATTTTCTGAACGCCTCAAAAATTGCCATTCGTCTACCCCTTTTCTCTTGACAGAGCTATGGAAATGCTCACTTTTGAAAATCTCTCAGTCATTTAGGAGATTTGAAGAACGGACTATTAATGTTGTGTTTCATACCTACAACTATCAACACTTGGTTTTATAAAAGCCCTCGGGAAATGTAGAGTAAGCCCTAGTAAGGGCTATCTAGTCTTACCTCGCCAACTTTCTTGTCTCCGTGCTTTACTTTCCCTTTCACAGTCTTCTCACATTTGAATGGAGATATTCGTCGACGGATTACACCTAGAAATGACATTGTCCAATCATGAGCATACGGATTTTCAAAAAAAAATAGGTGGCGGGCGACAGGGCGGTGAGGAGTATGGGCGGGCCCCTACACATTCTTTTCAAGACACGATCAACGATGCATGCTGCTTGTACTGAAATGATGGGAAACGCAGCAAAGCTGAGATAAGCCGTTTCCAACTTCCCCCCTCAACCAACGGCCGTCATAGCACATATCTTGAAGTCCTCATTTACACAACTTCCGTGTCGCTTACACACTCATCGCCACGCAATGAGTAGGAGTGGAGTCCCTTAATATTGATCGTGCCGCGAGACCAACACCACCGGATTGCAGTTTGCCGCGCAAGTGCAGACCACGTACAAGATTCGCATGGAAACGCACAGCATTCCCAGCATAAAAATCGGCTTGGGAAAGCCTTTGTGTACAATGGCATTTCGCAAATCGCAAACGCTACGCTCCCATTTTGACGACTGGAAGTTCAACCAGTGAGTTCAATACCGCAACTGCTCTAGCTCACACTCAACCTTATCTCCAAGAATATGCTATTTCAAAAAATCACTCATTAACTGTTGTACAGATCTTCATCTAAAAACCACCATATAGCTATCACAAACTAGAGTGAAACAAACCGAAGTGACATTCCATACATAAAGCTACGCATAAACAGTACCAAACTTCGTAACGTCCTAGGCCGATCAAGATACACTGCATCATGTTAACGAGATTGCGCACAATGAAATGAAGTAATGGCCTATGGCGTGCACACCGGGCAAGTTCAAAAACGCATCATTGCTAGCCTAAACACACATAAATCCTAATATACGACAGCAAAAGAGTACAATGAGACAGCTCATCTACCTCCAATGGTCGTAGTTGGCAGCAGATCAACAAGAAAAAAAAACCGATTCAACAAAAGGCAAACAACCCGGATCTTTTCCTACTCGTACGTAATGAATGTAAAATAATAAATAATTTTTCAACAACCGATTTTTCGTTCGAGAACAACCGTTCAAGAACAACATTTCAACAATCAACAAACAAATAACAGATCAACCATGTTTCAAATTTAGGGGACTTCTGTTCCTACCTCGCCATCGAGGTTATCGGTGGCACTAGTGAAAGGTTTAACCCGTGTTTTACACCACGAACCCCTCCACCGCTCTAGCACTTTCGACGTGCTGCTAAGATCACTCCTGGACGTAATAAGTGGTGGAGGTGTTTGGTGGTGTAGAACTCCTCATAAACCGATCACCGCAAAAACGCCTCCGATCGTGTCGAAACGTAATGCCGACAAATAAGCCATTACTACCTGAAAACCTCGACGGCTAACAGAGGTACAAAAATAAGATAACTAATCATGCAGAATTTTCTCGACTGGATAAGTGGTGGCTCATCAAAGTTCACTAATGTGATAGAAAACCTCATTGCTGAACTATAACAAAAATATCGAAGCGTGATATGGCCGAGTCGATACTATAGAACACTAGATTGCATGAGATGTATATGACATACACTATCAAATGCGCCATCGGTTTCGGCCCTGGCACCGCTCAACTCATCAAAGACTAGTAGGTGTAATCGTCGAGAACGCTTTCGAGCACATAACTTTTTGTCTTCGCGGCCGTTCGCCTTCACTGTCTTACCACACCAGGTATGAACGCTCTCTGATAGGATTAGAATTCCCGACAATTCCACCTAATATATTATGAGTTTCCACGGTTGGCAGTTGGTTGCAATGACTAAACTGCATCTGGCACGGTCTCCCCAATAACCTGGAAGACTGCCGCACTGTCGTTGAACACCAGCTCAGAAATCAATCCAATTTTTTGAACTGCCGTGGGTAAAGGCAGGGTTCTCAGGTAGCCCGCAAGGAAAGAACCTAAAGTACTCAGTACTGGAAGCACCACAAAAGAAATCCTGTCGCCAAAAATTACGTGATCTTGCCGAAGTGAATTTTGCACATAAAAAACCCCCGAAATCAGCAGGAAAACGTGAAAATAAAGGTTGAAATGCGACTTCAGCTAAGTTCTTAGGATGAGCGATGACATAGTGTGAATGCCTTTGTTCTCTCCCGAACTAATGCTAGTATGGAATGGATCGATAAGCCCTTCCTTGTCTTGCTGCAGAAAAACATTTGATTATGCACGTGCTAGTGGCGAATATGTCGCATATCGATCGAAAGCTAGGCTATATTTATAGCTGTACACGAACAGAATTTTCGAAAGATTTTTCGCAATTTTTTTCGTTTGTTCGAAAATTCGTCGAACAAATTTTTTTCAGATTTCGTCCGTTAAAAATTTCGTCGAACGATTTTTTTTCGAGTTTCGTTCGTTCGAAATCCGATTTTTCGAAATTTTTTCATAATTCGTTCGTTCGGAATACTTTTGAACAAATTTGGAAATGTCAGACAAGCTCCGAAAAAAGTTCGAAATTTTCAAATAATTTCGAAAAAAATACGAAATTTCGAAAAAAATCGAAATTTCGATTAGTTTCGAGTTTCGCTCGTTCGACTCCGAAATTTCGAAAGTTTTTCGATTTTCGTTCGTTCGAAATTTTTTCAAATGAAATTTTTTTCATTTTTCGTTCGTTCGAAAACGTTTCGAACGAAAATTTTTCGATTCGAATTTCGTCTGACACTTTTTTCGAAATTGTATAACTATAGTATATGTACCATACCAATACACTCAAACAATTTCACTATAGATACTAGGGAAAGTAATAAAATAGCATCGCAACAAATAGGAAAAGAAAAAAAACAGCACATGTGCAAGGCAATGGGGAAAGCGGCGGCAGTACGTGGGGCAGAGCGCAGACGGCGAGAGTGGAGATGCGGCGGGACCCGACAGGTCGCAGTCGGTCGAATA
Organism: Aplectana chamaeleonis; assembly: GCA_029168955.1. Taxonomy (NCBI): domain Eukaryota; kingdom Metazoa; phylum Nematoda; class Chromadorea; order Rhabditida; family Cosmocercidae; genus Aplectana; species Aplectana chamaeleonis. The sequence continues at coordinate 13,308 of JAPDOI010001725.1, forward strand.
AATGCACCCAAATCACGTGAAAAACACCTATATCGACCGGGTGGGGTGAGGATGACTTCGGTGGGACTCAGTGGGACTCAGTCGGTGCATTGGCCCCGCCCCTGTACGCATGAGAAATATCAGTATCGACCGGGGGATTGCGGTGGGCATCAGTCGGCCGCAGTTGGACTCAGTGAGTTGATTTTTTGCACCCGTTTTCCACGAATTCGATGCGTATCGACCCGGTGGGACTCAGTAGATCCACCGACTATGACGGGGGCCTTATTTTAGGAAAGCAATAACATCAACAAATACAACTTGATCAGCAAATGAAAAAAGGAATGTCGGGGTGCAGGTTGAAATAGAGGAAATCCCGTTGAACATAGCATTTCTTCTTGGCCAAGTTTTGAACCGTGATTAACAAAAGAAATCGTTCGTACACTGTTCACGCGGGCAACCGTTGAGACTGTGACAGGTAACTGAGGAAGAAAAAAAGAAAGCTTGTAGATATATATTTAGCAGTTTTACCTTGACCTTATGGGCACAGAAGTCAAAGCCTGCCTGAAAGAAAATTCACATCCGTGCGTAATGCTGATATTAGTCAATGAGTACTATTCTGGACTAGGAATACAGGATTAGGCCACCTTCCTCCATATGCCTAGCTAGGCACTGTAACCCCGTGAAATTCTTTTGTGGGTGCGGGACGTTCTACGACTTCTTCATAAGGAGCTAGACTCTCAATAATGCGAACTTTTCACGCCGATGTGCAAGACACGCGAGACTCCAGATCTTGTATTCCCGGGAGGTATAGATGAGGACCTTTGGTTTCGGAGAGACAGAACTGTCGTCTATTTCTTCTTCCGCGCCCGTTCTTACCAACGATTGGGTGATCCTTCATAAGATCATCCCGCTGTTGGTCTTGCACTTCGAAAAGTTCGGCATATTCATAGCCTTCGCTCGCTTCAGGTTCTACAGACACGGCATAGCATGCAGAATATAAAGGATGGCATCAAAAATCTGACTCAATGCCTCCTGGACTGGTATGTACAGTTCAGCACCAAGGGAAATGTTTGCAGGTGGTTGCATTATATTTGATTGAGGACAAGATCAGTTCCGAGAAAGGTTCACAGAAGGCTTGAAATACATTGTGAAATGCATGCAAGGTGGGGTTTCGAACTTTTTATCCCTTCATTGAACACGAGCATAGATTTTAGTGGTACAGTTTTTTTTAAGAACAGTGAGTTGAGAACTGAAGAGAAGCCTTGTCCTAGAATGGAGTTTGCGAATAGTTACAAAACAGTATTTCAGCATTATTTCCATATCTATAATAATAGTCGGATTCTTCCAGTCGTTACACTGTTTCATGTCGACTTCGATCATCACAGCTGCTATTGTTTTCAGGCTAATTTAAATGTCATTTCACAAAGGTGCCAACTGCTAGAGTGACCTAAGTTGGAGACACACTGCCATACAGATCTTACGAACACCATTTATGTATAAAAATTGACTCGACTTGAGATTTTTTCATTTTCCTTGTCAATTTGATTCTGCTTTCACGGAAGCCCAACGAATTGACTTTTCGGATTCTCCCTCACGCACTCAGCATCCTTAAACAATGTTGCAGCTTCCAGTTGGTTAACAATGAGGGAGAGAAAATCACCTTGGCATTAATTTCGTGGTTGTCGAGGGTTTCCGCGTTTTCGTATTCATTATCGCCAGGCGCCTGAGTTTGTTTTGAGGGCGGGCCTCCCTGGATCATATACTAGATCTAACGGACTTTGAGAATCTACGATTGAAAGATGTTCAAATTTTTCATATAAAAAATGACGACTCACCTTGTTTTCAAAAATGGCGTCATTCGCTAGTCCGTGAAGTGTTTCGTAGTTAGGGTCAGCGCCGCTAACTGAATGCTGTTGACTTGGAGGTTTAGGTTTCCCTGGCTCCTGGGTCTAAAGTGTAACATTGGCGTAACAGGGTTGTGTTAAAACCCAACTGAATTGATTATGCTTTGGTGAACACCCAATAATCAGAGCTCTGCAACTGTATGAGTTAACAAGAATGGGAGTGGGTGTGGACAGATCTGTTTCAAATAAGTTAATTGGAATGTGAGAGGGAAGCACGAATACACTTCTTGATAAATGAATAACGTCATACTTCGAAGAAAAAATCATGACGCCACAGAGACCACACACGTTGAGGGCCGTTTGAAAGCAGAGTTTACGATAAAAATCCCTTCTCTGTTTTTTTTGCCTATCTTGTAAACGTTCACATTCTGATTTCAATGATGTTTCTGGAATCGTACAAGACCTTCTGGTAATGGAGTTATGATCCCTCAAGAATTGAGCTAGGGAAACATGGTGGACGAGTTGTCCGAGGCTTGTAACTTCCGTTTTTCGCAGCCGATGTGTGCGAGCTGACTTGAGTAAAGAGAGAAGTTGAGAATGGAGGGAAGAACGGGGCTATTGAACGGAAACCCTCGTTCATCTCACAAACTCGAGTGTTCCATTTTTGACGTCGAGGGGAGGAAAGGGGCCCGACTTGCCCAAAGCGGCGGGGTTTGCCCACTTTTCTGAGTCGTTTTGCGGATCCAATGTAGCTTTTCGTCCCGTTTCTTCGACGCTGTTCTCCTTCTGAGAGCCACGAGAAGCGTTTGACATGGAAAATTCGAAGATGAAGTTTATCGTGAATAGTGCCTTAAGCAGAAGGTCATTCTATAGACTGGCAAAGAGCAAAGGGCTCCGCTGATCACTCTTCACTTATCGGAATGTTCATTCTGGGATATAGCAGGACGATTCATTTATACGAGAAGTAGTTAATCCTTCAACGTTTCTCGCTTCGAGACAACTGGAATGACGAGAGGCTTGCCATACAGCTCTAGTTGCTCAGTTCAGGTCGATTCGTAGAGCTTGTAGTCGATTCGTAGAGCTTGTGAGTCAACTACACATTGACACCTAAGTAACTCACGGCTGCGTGGCTGCACTCCAATCACTGCGGCGCTAGTGACAGTGGGGGTTCCACTCCGTTATGAGTGAGATATAGGAGCGAATTTGACGTTCAAGCCACTCGTAGTCCACCAAAACGACAGGCTGTAGTTGCAAGAGGCCTCAGAGAAGCAGAATAGTGACGTCGCATAGTTCGGAGTACGGAGTATACATCTACCCCTCAATAAATAAATAAATAAATAAATAAATAAATAAATAAATAAATAAATAAATAAATAAATAAATAAATAAACAAATAAATAAATAATTAAATAAATAAATAAACAAATAAATAAATAAATAAATAAATACCGCAATATTGATAATTTTGGTACAATCACTGTTGGACGCAAAATGCTTTTGACATTCTGTGGAGAAGGGGGGTCAATGGAAACACTCAAAGGTACCTGGATGACCTTTTCTAAAGATGTATTGGTATGGAATAACTGTCAATCGAAATGGACTTATAGGGATTCTGCACCAGCCCGTAGAGCGAAAGTCGTTGTGAAAACGTGGCGCAAAAAGAACTCTGAAGGCAGGGTCTAGGCAGAACCCTGATTTTGAAATTTTCCACTAATTCGGAGCGCAGACCACGAGTTTTCTATGAAAACGTGCGAAGCCGGGGGAAAGACTTCATCCTGAGGTCATTTTACTTGATTTCAGCATATCGCTTAATCACAAAAGTGTTCCCGTAGTCCACGCTTTCAGCTATTGCCCGCGCTTTGTCGATCACGCGCGGTGGAAATCGTCTCCTAGCAGCGAGTCAAATGCCGTAAGTGCGGTGAATCCGTCGCGAGGCGACCACCTAAATGCCGTGAAAATATTGACTTTTCGGTAAGGGGATCATGCCGCTGATATAGTAATTCTTTGGTTACAGGTTATTCTCCCCATGAGTCACGACATATACATAGCTTACAAATCTACTAGATGGGTGAATCTAATCCAGGTAGGCCTATCTAGCACAAATTTTGGAAAAGTCAGAATGTGACCGAACCTCGCCTTCGAGGAGTATATTCCTCGGTCGAGTGGGCGCATAATTGCCCGGACGCTAATTCTATGAATTTCAGAGTCAAATTCATGCGTGAGCTTCACCCGAACTCGGATCCCACTTGTCGAAGCTTGAAGGAAGCGTAGGACGATGTCGAAATCGAGTACTGCCTTCCCTCGTTGACGAGATCCTAGTGATCCCCTTTCCAAAGACTTTTAGACTGCAGAGTCGTTTTGAAATTCAAGAAGTGTCGAGGATCACTGAACGCTTTAATTAAATTTTGTTGTGATTGTCGTTATACTCTAACCAGCCTTATTATACAGAGCACTACGACAGTACAAGAACCTTCGCCTAACCCTGGCAAGTTTGTATGACGCCATCGTGGTTGCTCTGTCACAGGAAATGTCTGAAAAGGGAAGCAAATCGTAAACTGCTTTGGGACCAAAGCAGTTTTCTTGAGTAAAGTTTGTTGAATCATTGATTATAGAACGAAGAGGAGTGCGTTTTCGAAAATACTGCTGCAGAGCCCATCTCGAAAATTCTCCGGGATCACTCACAGATGGAGGTTTAGACTTGTCTGGCTGCGTTCCCTAAACGTATGCTAGACTTTATTAATTTTCGTCACAAAAGCACATATAAAGCGGAGGCCTGTACAAAAACTTTGCCGCTAACCTTTCCATCAAAGACTTCAGTATTACATAAGCCTCGTAAAGTCTCGTAGTTTGGATCTGTAGCACCAACCACTTGCTGCTGAGCTGGTTTGGCAAATGCAGCCTTCCTGTCCTGTAACAGTTACTGATCCACTCACACCCCATTTCAAACGAAATTTCCGATAGTCTCATGCGGAATTTGAGCGGCCCGCATTCGCAAGTAAGGTCTGGGTCATTCCGATTGCTAAGTGCTCACAACATAGAAGTCCGGTACGTACTGAATTATTTTTCCCATGCCAACATGGTTTTCAAAGCTACAATAGCAAAGAGGTGAGCTACGGAGGGACGCAAAGGTGCCCCCATAGGCATTTTTACACTAATGTTTAACGTTTCTGGTGATTACGGACAGGGTGACACTCTCTCCCCATCAGTGGGGAAGTGGTGGTATAGCGGTATAGAGTTTCGGGGACCCGATCCGCCTCTAACGCTAAAACATGATCGTCAAAACGACAAAAAAAGTATACCTGCGATAACAATACCCGCGCTAAGTTTTGTAAAAACGGGGAGCATTCGTCGAACTTGGCAAAGAAAGATGCATTTTTTTGAACGAAGACGTTTTTGGATTCTGAAAAGACCATGATATACACAGCTCAAATTCCTACATATTAATGTACAATGCGGTCCGTAGTTGCCAAAAATCGCTTTGCTTTCGACTGAAATTTTTTTTGCGAACATTTCACAAAAACGGCGCGCTCGGCTAAGTGCGGCGAAACCTCGAGTAGTAATTGTACAATTAATAGACGAGCAAATCTATGTTTAGTTCGTGAATTAGATAAAAGTGGGCCATCTTTTGTTGCGAAAGCCCGAGACCGATAAATGGAGGATTTCGAAAATCAAATCTGCACAGATCTCGAGTTGGTCCCCCTTTCATCTAACTGACGAAGAAAACATAGAGATTGCTCTTCTATTACTTGCACAATTACTACGTGAAGTTTCGCCGCACTTTGCCGCGCGCGAAGTTTTTGTGAGACGACCGCAAAAATAATTTAACTCGAAAACAAAGCGATTTCAGGAAAGTTCGGTCTTACAGTGTACACTATTATGCAGTAATTTTAGCTGCTAATATGATAGCGTTTTCAGAAACCAAAAACGTCTTCGTCCAAAAAGTTACATGCATCGGACGCTTTTTTGTCAATTTTGGCAAATGCTCCCCGTTTTTACCAAACAAATGCTCCCCTTTTTTATCAAACTTAGCGCGGGTATTGTACCTGTCTGATCACGTCTGATCGATACGTATGATTTGTTTAGGAGCTGAACTGGCCCCGGAGCTCCATACTCGCACTCGAAGGGGTGGTGGAATGCGGGCAGGGTCCTAAGACAAAGGCGGGCAAGCCCATTAAAGTGTGCCCGAATGAGAATGGCGGCCCATGCGGCCGGCGTGCTTGGGAGGCGGCCGTCGCATTTGCCGCCCTCAGACGAGTGTTGGATTTCAACGACGGCCGTCCCCTCTCCCACCGTCTGCACAGCTTAATGATCGGCGCAGTGCTTGCTGCCACCCGGCGCCGGCCCCGTTCGTAGTCGATGGCCGTGGGGACTTTTCGCATGCTCGTCCGAGAGCGGTGAACGCGACAGAAAATCTACTATAATTACGCATTTCTGTCACCTACCGATGTTTCCGACTTGCTTCCGCTTTTCCTTGCAGCTACCGGTGCCTGCTCCTTTTGAGATGGCGGATTATCTGGTGGCTTGCCTGCCGTTCCTGCTTGCGCATTGTCAGGTGGTTTTTCTGCTCCAGCGGCCGGCGCAGACTAGATTATTTGAGATGAACACGCAAACATATGTACTTTATCCTTCTCTCGCTCATATGAGTTAAGGCGTAGCAAGCAGCGGAGCGGTCGGTCAAGGCAAAGCAGAACAATGATAAGGAAATTTTGACATAGACCCCTATAAGAACGTAAAGGCTAACCGGACATCGGTGGACACGGCGCGGTTGCGTCACCGCTCTATAATTTTCTAAGTTATTATTCCGATTTTGTTATATCTTCACCACCGGTGGTGCTGTTTTTCTAATTCCTAGTCCAGGCAGATCCTCAACTGCTGACCCCTGGAGAAGGACGGTATGTGAATGAAAACACACCGCTCTTCACTTCTCTTAGGCCCCGGTCATAGTTGGATGAGCCGACGTATCTAGCCCGGTCGATACACACAGAAAGCATTGGAGATTACTTGGCTACTTGGCTCAGGTATAGGATGCAAAAATCACCCGGTGTATCCCTCCAACACCCCCAACACACGTCGACACCAGCCCGGTCGATACGTATGAACAATATGGTGGGGTCTCATGTACTCAGGACTACGGCCGGCGAACCTCTATGTCAAAAACGACGGCCGGCGCCCCACATTTCGAGGGTGCCGGCCAGCGGCGAACCATGCTGCATGCGACGCACACGCAGCTAGGATATTGGCTCGCCCGCGAACCACAAAACACGCCACGCCATCTTCAATTCGGCCGGTTGGAAAGACAATTGATAATGATCACGACTGATCTCGTCGTAACGTGGTTATCTCGTGCACAGCCGGTATAAAAGGCGCCTCATCTCACTAGAGTCCTGAATCGGCATTCTACTGCCGGCCCTGGAAGGTGACTTCGAGTCACTCTCCGGAGGCCAGCATAATTTTGACTGCTGAGGGGATAGGGGTATCCCCACGGCTGGGGGGCGGCGGTTTTTGCCGCGATCCGCGGGAAAGGTGGTTTCTCACCGCAGACTGCGGCGGACCGAGGCGGGGTGTTTCTCCGCCGTGGGGCCGGGGTGACATGCTTGAGGTAAGCAATAATATAAATAGTGATCGCGGGCCATCTGGTAAAGGTCGGCGGGCCGTCGAAATATGGCTGGCCGGCGAACCGAAAGCGGGCGGCCGGAGGACGGAGACCGCGGGCCAGCTTGGAAAGGTTCGCCGGTCGTCGTCCTGAGTACCTGAGGTAAGGTTGAGAAAATCACTCGGTGTATCCCTCCAACACCCCCCCAGCAGCCCCAACAGCACCCAACAGCCCCCAACACCCACCCGGTCGATACGTATGATTAAAATGATGGAGTGAGGTTGAGAAAATCACCAGGTGTTCCCGACGCGGTCGATGTCCATGCAATACGTGGATGACAGCGGATGAGAAAATCACCGGGTGGGCGGGCCGTTGCTAAATCATTGCGTATCACTAGAAAACTATCGACACTGCTACCTCCGTTTCTTTACTTCACTCTCCTTCCATATTTCTCTAAACAGGTGCAATCTTGTTGGCCACGTAACCATCGTCATATCTAGTTGGATACACCGAGTGATTTTCTCAACCTCACCCCATCATTTTATTCCTACGTATCGACCGGGTGGGCGTTGGGGGTGTTGGGGGTTGTTGGGGAAAGTCGGTGGGTTACAGATGCAAATGGCACCAACTCTGACCGGGGCCTTATACCCTACCCTTTATCAATTGGTTATCATCAATTTCGCTTACGACAGCCGTGACGTGACCGCGTCGTGTCGAGCAATGTTCGGTTGGCCTTATGCCTTCAGCCCCTCGTATCCGAGGTCACGCCTTCAGGGTGCGCATACCTGCTCCCAAGACTACGTCTTGTAGAAATTGTTTTCCTTTCAGGATTTCAACTCCATGGAACGATTAAAGGTACAGGACACCCGGGAAATTATTTTTCAGATTTTATGCTTATCTTGAAGAGAGTCACACGCTGATCACAGTGGTATCACTGAAATCGTCCAAGACCCCCTGCGTACAGAGTTATGGCTCCTCAAAGATGCCTAGAATTTGAGGGCGAAAAATCGGTGGACGAGTTGTCTCAGGCCTGTATTTCTCCTCATTCGCAATCGTTGTGCGAGAGAAAGCCAGGATAAGGAGACAGTCCGGTAATGGACTGAAGAACCACGAATTGTTGGAAATCATCTATCCATCGAGCCGCTATCGAGTTCGAAAATCTGTTGGGGGTCGGGCCTGTGGTGGTAAGCGAAAGGGGTCGGGCCTATGGTGGTCGCTTATATCTCGCTTATTTGAAGGAAATGAGATCTGGCATCTGGCACGTGTTATACAGGAGGGGTCTTCTACACAATTACATGAAAATCTCAAATTTCATATCTGAAGGTGTACTGTGCCTTTAAGGCTCAGAAGCGTTCAGATATCGGTGGGCAAGTGGTTTCCAGGATTACTGACAGGTCTCTTTAGTTTGGAAACAGTTTAAGGCTTTCGAAAACAACTATTTGTTCTCAAGCGTCAGGCTACTAATAAACCAGTTCTGCCGGATGACAAACCTGTACGCCAAAGCAGTTTGAAGGGCGTCAAAAACACTTACTCCCCACAAGTAGTAACCTGCTGATGTTTTCAATTTTGTGAGCGCTCCTGTCCAATCCATTAGTTGATGCTGAAAGGCATAAAAAGAACGCTCTTTGTTTTATATAGGCCTTCCACTGGGTTCAGTTGAGCGAATGATCGGGCCGAGGCGGGAGATCGTCGCTCTAGTACGAATCACCACTTACTGATGGTGTCGCGAATTACGCACGGCGAATGATCGCTCGACCAGATTGTGCGAAAGTCCTATATGTGAACTGTTGCACATTTGCCCCTCATTGGAGCTTCCACTACATTAGGCGATGAAAACACTACCACTTCAGTATTCTGAATACGTAGGTTCGAGTATGGCAGCAACCAACCGACCGTGATGCAAGACGAGTATACAGTGATGATGACCTCCCAGTATCTAACTTGAGCTCCTATCAATCATCAAAATTGATCAAAAAGATGGGTTCGAATATTAAAGGCATCGTACGAGCTGAAAACCATGTCTCGTTTTTGAGCGTTTTTGAGTTGTTACACCCCTATAGTAACTAAAGTTAGCGAAAAGCCCCCTCGAAAACGTTAACTTTTCAAGAAAGAACCGTTTTAAAAACCTGCAAATCGTTTGAAATTCGCGCCGGCATCGACTCGGGATAGTTACGCGGATGGCGCAAGGAGCAGTTCTACAATTTGTCCATTGGCGCAGCGTTGGAAACAATTCGCCGACGACTACAATGCACTGGCTGCACTGACTTGCACTGACTAACAAAAATACTCACCTGGGCCCTGCATATCGTCCTCGCTCGTTGTGTGACGAGAAATTTCCAGTCGATAATGCCACTTTCGTCCGACGGCGCGTCAGCGTACAGTGGCATGCCCTGTACTTAGCGACGCGACCTTCTGCTCAAATATTGCGAAAGGGCCAAATGACTGACGGAAGGGCCGGCCCCTTTTGACGGAATTCCTTACTTTCCACTTCCTCTATGCTCACAATGGAACGTTTTTGAGCAGCCAAGCTCGTTGTACGTTCTCACAGGGGCCCGACGAAGGGATTGAGCATAAAAAATGGAAAGTGGATTTCAGCGCGTACGATGCTTTTACAATGATATCAATCATATGGATACAAATCATTTGTTAACGTGTATTTCTACACCTAAATGCAACAGAGTCGGACAAGGAACCTGCTTTGTGAAGTACCAGAGGTCCAGCGGGCTCCGCCCGCCTGACGACTGGCTGGGGGGTTCACCCCCGACCCCCAAATTTCCGCCTCTGACGGAAATTATCAGGTTCTCTTTGCATATAGAGAATCGGCTCAGAAATCATTTTGCTCCAGTATATTTTGTTGTAGACACAAAGATTGCCTGTGGACTATACTTCGGCATCGAATAATTTCGAGTCATTTTATAAATTGATTTTTCTTTCGAATGACAAACTGGTTCGAGCCGTCTTCGGTTTTCAGACAACAAGTAAGAGGTAAGCTTCTCATAAGTCATGTCTTGACAGATTTCTTTGCCTTCACAAAATCATAATTTTCAATTATTCGAAAAAATAGTCGATTATGACTCGAAGTCGACTATTTTTCGAATAATTGATAATTATGATTTTGTGAAGGCAAAGAATTCTGCCATGGCATGACTTATGTAAAGTTTACCTCTTACTTGTTGTCTGAAAACCGAAGACGGCTCGAACCATTTTGTCATTCGAAAGAAAAATCCATTTTTAGGATGACTCGAAATTATTCGATGCCGAAGTATACTGTGGACACATGGAAAGGCAGACAGCGGCAAATTATACCGAGAAAAGCAATAAATCTGCTTCAGTTGTGCACGCACACAAAATCAATACGAAATGCGACAAATCCTAAAGATTAGCGTTATAGAGCTGTTTCAGAGGAATTCTTCTTTCTGCGGCGTCCTGAGCAATGCTAGATAGTACCGCACACTTTCTACGGCGTTCAGCGCACTCTTAAATGTGTCCCGCACACTTTTGATGGCGTCCGGCGTTATCTTACATGGGTCCCGTACATTTTCTCTGGCGTCCAGCGTGCTCTTGCATGGGTCCCGTACACTTTCTATAGCGTGCGGCGCACTCTTACATGGGTCCCGCACACTTTATATGGCGTCCGACGCACTCTAAAGTGGGTCCCACACACTTTCTATGGCGTCCAGCGCGCTCCTACATTAGTCCCACCTACGTCAGGCGCACTGCCACTGTGGTCCCACAAAGTTTTTCGGCGTCCGGCGCTCTTAAATGGGTTCCGTACACTTTCTTCGGCGTCCGGTGCACTCCCCTGGGGTCCCGCTGACTTTCTACGACGTCCCGTTCGGTTGTTTCGGGCGTAACTCTTCTAAAGCAGAAAAATCTGCAATTACAGAATGCACACCATAAACTGACAGACTGACGGACAGACACCACTCTACTTTATTACTGTGGAATGATGGTTAGGTTCGTGGCCTGTTTCTTCAATAAAAAAAGTGTTAATTCAAACCGCGGCTGGCATGGCGGTTTAAATCTCAATCCCTGAGATTTAAATCGCCGCGCCAGCCGCGATATAATTTAAACGCTTTTTCTTGAGGAAACAGAACTTCTTGGACCTAACTATAGTTCATTCTTTGGACGCAGAATACCTGTCCTATGATTTATTGGAACCAGAATCAGAAATTCAGTTGTGTGCACAAAGGTAGAGTTTTTGCGATCACCATCGGAACACGGCCAACTCTGTGAACAGAGAACAACTCTCCAACACAGCTCGTCATATTTCGATTGTTCAACCTTGTGGATCCTTGCACTTCTATATTATTTCCTGTCTATGGTAAATGTCGTGCAACATTTCGACCTCTGTCCTGTGGAGCTTCACAATCTATGACCCGATACAATCTCAGAATCGTTTTTCTGTTTTCTCTGAATATATTGAAAACGGTCCCACGTCACTTCCAATGATGTTCCTGGGATCGTACAAGACCCCCCGGGAAAGGAGTTATTATCCTCAAAAATTGAGCTGTGGAAGCATGTCCGTGGCCTGCAATTTCCGTTGTTTGCAAGCGATGTATGGTATCCGTTTTCATTTTAGTCTGACGCATGGACCAGGCGGCTGGCCGTGCAGGGTTGGCGGCCTCAATGGAGAATGGGGTTTCGATTCGCGCGGGGTGATCTACCGTCGCAGCCCCGTCCATTCATCAGACTAGAATGATTGCGCGAACTCTATGTGATCCGACCTGAATTCAGATAGAGGCTTAGATTGAAGGGATGAACGGGGCTATTGATCGGAATCCATCGCTCATCTCGCCACTGTTGAGCCCAAAAGTTCGTGAGGGGGGTGTGCCAAAGTGGCTTCCCGATGTGGGCGCCCCAATGTGGCTTCCTCCTATATCTCGCCTATTCGGAGGAATTGAGAGCTCACATTCGACAGGTGGTATATGGAGTGGTTCTACTTCAAAATCACGTGGAAATCTCAGACTTCGCCTCTGAGCTTACACGGTGCCTTTAAGCCTGATATCCAAAAATCAATAAAAGTTCCACCTCCCACGAAGGCATCACCAGCTCCATTTGTGTCCACGATTTTCTCCTTATCAATCGCTTTGACAGGGTTCATCTTCAGTTCAGAGCAGGGATGAGCGGAGTTTCGCGTTCCGCGTTCCGAAACCCGCAGTTTCGCGCATTTTTGGCATTCCGCGTTCCGCATTCCGAAAACCGCAAAAAACGCTGCGGAATGCGAAACTATCGGGTCATCAGGGAGGAAGAAAATATCAGATATTTTCTGAGTTTTTCCGCGTTTCGCGTTCCGAAACCCGCATTTCCGCGCGTTTTCAGGCGTTTCGCGCCTGATTTCCGAAACCCGATAAAAAAGTTTTAGTTCCGAAACCCGAAAACCGATTTCCGAAATTTCATATTTTTGTTCCGCTCATCCCTGGTTCAGAGCCTACAGCAACAATGACTGGATCAGCTCCTTGAATGATGATCACTATGCGGCGCTTGGACGATTTCTAGAAACGAAAATCTAATATATAGCCTTTGAAGCATATACCATGATTTTTTTTGTAAAAAAAAATCAAAGCAAAATCTGGATTTCCGTCTTCTCTGAAGAAGCTACCAGACCTCCCAACTAGGTTAGTACCAAAAACTCGAGAAGATTAAAACTGAGATCACATCTTTCGTCGCCGCGCTTGCTCGCTGAAACCATCTGCGGCGAGAATGCAGCTCGAGATGAGCCGGATTGATTGATAAATGATGTGTTTCTGGTAAGTTAAACACGCACCATGTTTGAGCAGCGCATAAATAATTATTCCCACTATTGACGTCTGTCCTCGCGTTGTTCACGACCAGAAAACCGAGAGTAGCTCATAGATACGACTTGCTTCTCGATGAGACCGTTCTCCCATTGTGGATCCTAAGGATAGCCTGCTGCATTCTCCTTCCACTCATTGCCGCAAGGTCTGCTCTATCAATGTGCAAGGCGCCATTTCACCCACGGTCAGGGTATTCATTAACCAACTAAGGACGATTTTGAATTTCTCTTGGATTATTCACTCTGACAAGGGAACCACAATAAGTCATAGTGACTATTAGAAATGAACTGTACTTTTCTAGAACCATTTTCGGACGGAAAGTCCGAATATTCCTATCGCAGCTGCTTAGACCCACCCCCCCCCCCCTCTGAGAAAAGTTATGAGCGTTTTTTAAAGCTTCGCGGCGAGGCAAGGGTATCTACCCCCCATAGAATTTTTGGTTGTTCAAATTTTTCTTCGGATATTGCTGAAAACATGTGTGTAGGGGTAATCTAGGGTGCTGAACACGAGTCTGGGGTTTGCTTGCCCAAATTTTAAGGTTTATCGTAGGTTATGGTAGGTAGCATGTCATTTAGGAGGCAAAACCTACCTCAACATTCCGATAATCGACAAATGGACATCAAATGCGTATTCAGCACCCCAAATATCCCCCACATAGAAACTTTGAGACAAATCTGAGACTTTGGCCAAACTACCGTATACCCACCGTAATCTACCGTAAGCTGCCAGAAATCGATATACTGTCATCAGATTCGTGTTCAGCACTTCAAATAACCCCCAGAGAAATGATTTGAGCATATTCTATAGTAGCACTCCGGAAATCGTCAAAAGTCGCGATTTGCCATCAAATTCTCTCCCGATGGGAATCTGTGAACGAATGCAGTCGAAAACTTCGGAAAATCGATAAACGCACCTCAGATTCGTGATCAGCACCCCAAATAACCCTCCATCCAGAGCGAATTTTTAGTGAAATCTGGAATTTTTTCCTAAAACGCTTCGAGAGCCTTCTAATTGGTATAAATAAACGCTCAACCGAAAATCCGTAAAGTCCAAAACGCTGTTAGTCTGCGCAAAGTTTGAAAAATGTTTTTTGGCCCTAAGTTTGCTTAGTGGGTAGTTTTGGGCGCTAAACACGATTATGAGGTCCGTTTTCAGATTATCGTAAGAATAATGCGCTTTTTGGAGGGTACAGTATGTACGAAAATCAGAGAAAAAGTGCCTATAACTTTTTTCAGAGTGGGTCTAGGCAGCTGCGATGGGCATATTCGGACTTTTCGTCCGAAAATGGTTCTAGAAAAGCATATTTCATTGGGAATGGTCACTATGACTGTGTTAGTTCCCATTCGTATTCCTTCATGTGTTGTGTTGAAGAAGCCAACAGCGTTTCTATGATCCGTGCTCCAGTGGTGCCCACAACGGTACGTTGAATAGGAGGTTGCCTTTCCTTCACACACTTTATACACCCGCTAGGGTGCATGTTCAACCAACTCAATGAAGCTACTGTATGGAACTGTGTAAAGATAATTTTGTCCAACTCCCCTCAACTTTTCTGATCCCTTGTAAAGCTCAGAACTTTCTACTGAAGCTGGAAACTAAGTAAAACGCCTTCAAGAGGTTTAGAACAATTCTTCTATTCGCGCTCAACTATAGAACACTTACTCAAGTCAAACATTATTTATTTCCCGCGATATATTTCGTAAGCAATTGATGTGTAAGCAGATGGGTGACGGAGAAGTAAACTACATCTAAATAGAGAAGAATTCGCGAAGTTATGCAGACAAGTAACGAAAGTAGTTCGGTACTTGTTTGATTGTTAGTTTTGAGCTTGAGTAGAAAGTTCTGAGAAGTGATCATCAAATGAGAGATCTTTGCAAGAACTGGCATGACACTCATGAACTACAATGCAGTAGAATCGATACCATCATTTTGAGAAGCGTGAGCAAGTCATTGAACCACTTGAATTCCCGTGTTTATTGAGACTAGTGCAATGCAACCGAATAGTTTTTTGGGGACCCAAAGTGGACCCGGCGCTGAATTCAAAACCGGTCGCGATTTACCACCTCATTGAAGACCTGGTTTCAAATAATCACAGCACAAATTGTATTCAATAATGTCACTGGTTTGGGAAAGTGATGACACGTCATGAGTAGTTAATATAAGAATACTTCTGACCTCAGAAGTGTCGTTGCTGCATTGATCGCTAGTCCAAGCGCGTCAGAGTTCTATTGATTCCAAGTTGCTCAACTCATACTCACTTCCGATAAATAATTTTCTATTTAGCTAATTTTTCTCTAAATTCCAGAACACTCGTAGATGCCATGTTGGTTGGTAATCTTGCTTATCATCCGAGTCTTATCCGACAAAATTACGCTCGAGGAGAACGAAAACATCAAACGTGAATGCGGTGTTCGGTACCTCGGTAGGAGTTCTGCTAAAATGTTTTGTACAGACGACGTGGAATCGTTTGTCTGATAAAGGTATGCCCGAGCAGACACCGTCTCTTCATGTCGGAGAGAGGTAGCGGCGCCTCCGAAGAGAAACACCTAACTGCCAAACATTTCCGCGTCGATCGCTTATTTACTTTGTTTTATAAGTAGGTAAAACTGATTCGAATTTTCTCCAGTTCCTTCTTATCTTTTTTTCTCTACACTGGTAAAGTGTGTCCGAATGAGACTGGCCGACCATGCGGCCGTCGTACTTGGCAGGCGGCCGTCGCATGCGCCGCTCACGAACGAGCATGCGAAACGACAGCGAGACTTCTCCCTCAGCCGTTGACTGGGAGCGTGGGCGGCAGCGGCTGGCAGCGAGAAAACAATCGGCTCTGGAGCCGAGGGGAGGGGTGGCAGCCGTTTAAATACTCGTCCGTGAGCGACACATGTGACGACCTTCTGCCTCGCATGACGGCCGCATGGTCGGCCAGTCTCATTCGGACACACTTTAAAGCGGATGTTTCACTTTCGGAAATTGAAAAAAGTTTTCTGCTTTGGCAGTTTTTTTTCAGTGAAGAGTTGTTTAGATTGGATTTTCTAATATTCTTGAGAGAAAACCTGGGATGAAGTAAATGGGTTTTTCAAACGCCAGATAACCGCGAACTATCAGATGCGAATATAACACCAGAGGTGACAGTAGATGTGTTTAAGGGGTCGAATAGAGTCTCGTCGCCCAAAGGCGCGGCAGCATGCAATTGGGGAATATCGACCATGCGCCGCCTCACGATCGATTCCCCTCCAATGCATGCTGCCACGTCTTTCAGCGGCGGTAATCTATCCGGCCCCTAAGGACGCGACGAAAAACCGCAAGCTGATAGATAACAATGAATTGTGCATGAATGAAGATAAAGGTAAACAGCTCCCGAAAAAATCCTCCAAAAGTCTTTCCGAAAACTGTCAAACTCTTTCTTCATTCACACACTCTTTACATCTTCTCTGTCAGACCATTTATGTACTGACCCATTGCCAGATCCATTTGCCATCACCCCTGATATACTGACCCGTTAAGCAGTTTTCAGTGGCTTGCGTGGCTTGCACAACACTTTTTATTCATAGAAGGTTAACTGGCAGCCCATCGAAAGTGATAATAGTTCGAAAGGTAGTTGTGGGCCGGACAAGGTGAGGTTTGAATGCGAGAAGGGGATGTTTCCGCAAGCAGCGCTCGACTATGTTCTGAGTGCATGCATATTGAAACGTCTTCCCATTTCCTGCGGGGCGCACAAAGCATATTTTTTCACATCTGACAAGTTCATTGAGCTCTACAGTAACCATCTAAGTTCATATTTGAAGAGCGCCGAGCTTCGCGATCTAGCTCTGGAGTGAAGACCAAGCCTTATGAGTTTCCCTGGTTAGCAGCTGTACGAGTGTTGAAAGGTGAGGCCGCGGAGGGTAAAGTCCTTTTTCATGCAGTGTTGTCTGCACTAATTTTCGCAAGAGAAATTTCGAAAATTGCTTTTTTTCAGAATACGATCACGAGTTTGCTGGTTGCACAGCCGTTCAAATATCATCACGACACCTCCTGACCGCAACCCACTGTGTAATTCAAAAGACTCGATACTGGAAAGAATATTGTCAGTCAGCATCTAGGAACCAGTTGTGAGTCTCTTTCTCGCGATTTTCATCAATGGTCATGAAATAATTCGAAGCTGGCAGAGAAAGCCGATTTGACAACTGTATGCCAGCAACTGTATGTATGTCTCTAGCAGCAAACGGTCCGACGATTTTTAAAGGGTCACATGTCGTGGCATGTGACCTCTGAGGATCTACTTAAGGTCACTGGCGTAACGCTGGTGCCCGCCGTTATCATGAACTAAGGTCCGCAGTGATTTTAATTTAGATCACTTCAAATGAGCCATTTTTCAGATACTCTGAAAACATCTGGGATGCCCTTCAGATGAGCCTTTTTATAGTTACGCACTAACTTTATTCAGTCAAACGGTTCAGAGTTGGACTATATCAAGCAAACACTCAGCCGGAATTAACACAAATGCTGAACATATTCAAATCGTTTTGCTTTAACAGTTTCATTCGAAATGATTAGATATAAATCCTAATTCAGTTGCTAATCTCGACAGTCGTTCATATTGTCCGATTGCGTTGTCTGCGTAAAAAATATAACGTAAAAAACGTTTTCAACACTTTAAAGGACAAACCGCTTTGAGGTATCCACTCGCCTCCAGAATCTGTAGCTACGCCTGAAGTTTTCTGCTTTAGGAAACAAAAACATCTAAAAATCTCAAAAATTGGTTTAGAAGGCTTAGATGTTACTTCTTATTAGTCGCAGTTTTTTATGGAATTTTCAACATGTGTATTTCCCTATTGTTGCTTCATGAACCATTATCGGGAACGGTTTCAAATCATCTGAAAATGCCGTACGAGGTTATCTTACTTAACACTTTACTACGGGTCTATGTGAGTCTATTTTGACAGTGGAGGGCGTTCGCGCCGCGTGTTTGTGACGGGTCGCTCTGTGCTCTAGAGTAATCGACAGCGACGTTCGAAAGGTTCCTAATGCGAGTAAAATATGAAGAGCTTCAACTCATGTAACTTGCATTATAATAAGTCTAGCAGGATTTTTCAGTGTCATCTTCTGGGACATAGCGCTAAGAAATTTCAAAATTTATGTCGGCACGGCTTGCACTCATCCGGAATTGTGTCCTGCAGGCCGCAAGGTGTACGACGCTCTGGATGTATGTTGGATTGAAAATTTCGTCAGCGTCATTCAATTAGGAAGTCGAATCCAGCTGATGGGAGCGAAATCTTTCAATCGATAACTTCTTTGTTTTCCCGCGTGCCACTTCCCTGCAAAGCACAGCCGCGGCTTTCTAATTGAATTACAGTGAATCCGTACTATCATGTCTGCTCAATGTAATCACTGTTTCCAAGTGTCAATTCCAGGTTAGCTACCACGATCAATATGATCCATGTACCCGCGATAACGACTTGGCTATTATTGAAGTTAATGGAAGCATACCACTCACGGAGGGATCGCCGATTTGCATGCCTACAGGAAATGAACCACTGGAGCTGAATCTAACAGCAGTCGGCTATGGCCTAGATCGTAAGCTCCAAACTGCGAGATTATGTAAGCTCGATGATTAAGCTTTTTTTCAGCGTCGACTACAAATCCAGGGACTAGATTATTCAACTGGCTCCAGGCCGTTGATCTGCCTCTGATGAATGTGACGCAATCAAGAAAATTGATCCGGACGACAGCACACGGACGGTCCATTTGTTCTGTAGGTGCTGAATTTAAATAAGTAACTTTCAACGCGCACTATGCTTGTATGCGTTGTCCGATGGTCCGCAATATTGCATCTTCCCACTTTATAGGGAGACAGTGGCGGGCCACTGATTCAGACCTCAGATGGGAAGCATGTTCTTGTAGGAATCGCCTCTGCGATCAAGCCCGACTGCTCCGTACCATATGAAAAAGTCTCCGGTACGCTTTGTGCCTTTCTTCGTGAGATTTGTGTTAGGTTGCTAGCGAGAACCTGGTTCCAAATGAGATTTTATTTCGAATCAAAGTTATTTTGTCCATGGACTGCTTGATGGAGGGCGAAGGGACGGCGTTGTCGAATTGAATGAAACATAATTTAAGCCAAATCATTTCTTACGTTATTTCAAGATATTTTTGAAACTTTTTTCACTTCTAAATGACATTGACGAATCGCTGCTTTTGCCAGAAAGTTAAATTTTCAGAAATTTCACATATTTTTACCGAAGGTTCCCTTTCTGATTTGAATTTTGCTCCACGATTTCCATCTTGGAAAGTTGAATCCTCTAACAGCCGATACTGTCGCGTATGATAACAAATTTTGAAACTTGTGACCAAGAACCATGGAAAACAACCATTCGTCATCAACAATCAAAAATGATTGCGGCATTTCGCTCAACAAGCGAAAATCTATATTATTGAATGGTATTTATCGATAATGACTGATCAGCAAAATTTCCCAACCAAGGGACCCAATCCCATCAGCAATCACCACTCGTTACATTTTGTGGAATAAGCTCAGACATCGATAATATTGATCATCGATCGATGACGTGTCATGAGTACGATTTCTGACAAGTTCAGTTCTTACCTACGACGATCTGAGTTGATTGGCTGCAGATTCACCCACACACCCACGTGTACCCACAAGATCGTGAACGCCGACTGAAAAAATGAGATTAACACCAAAATTGAGCGGTATTTTCAATTTTCTCGAAAATCAGGACACCAATCCAAACCATTTTCGGATGTTACAAACAACTTTTTGCGCTCTTTTCAATGCGATTTAGAGCTAATTCCTACGTTCCCTCTGAACTTAGATATTGAAAAAGCGGTTGCGCGCGAGGCCAGTTCAAAACCAAATCTGTTGCGCGCTTTGCGCGCACCTCAATTCGTGCTGACTGTATAGGAGAGGCTCTTATCCCTTCAAATGACTAATGCTCCATCAAACGCGAAGGACTTTCTTTCGTGAGGCTGAACTAGTTCTGTTTGAAGTATTTGTTTTTTTTAGAAAGGGACAATTACTTCATTGATGTTCGAGCCTATGTCGACTGGATATGCAAATACACAGGTGATAAAGTCCACAGCAACGAAAAAACGGAAGTGCGCTCGCGTGTTCTCACTAAGCATATGTACTGCACTCTAGGCTGACTCGGCTCCAAGAATCGATGATGAACTGCTGATTATTTTTTCCTCTGGGTTATTCTTTTTTCTTTTCTTTTCATTTTCTCGTTTTATTCCTGCGTGTATGTACAGCGAATTTATTGGTGTTGTGTGTTTGGTGAAAAACATGGCGTTTTTAAAGGCTTACGACACTTTTCCTCCAAAACTGAGACAAAACCAAATGTTCGTCATCCAAAACTGAGACAAAACCAAATGTTCGTCAGCGATTGAGGTGAGACATCCACAGAGGCTCGAAACACTTTCGGCGACTGCAAATTTTGATTTTTGCACTGAATTTCGGAGGAAAAACACCGGAAAGGGTATAAGAACGGTAAGTCCCCCCCCACAAACACACACACAATATCAATACACCAAAATTATTCACCACGGATAGTCTGAATTACCAGTTTTTATGCATCTACAGCAGGGCTGTGCGTAATTACGAATTACGAATTACGAGTTACGAAATACGGGCGTTTTCGGCAATTTTTTTACGATTTACGATTTACGAAATCTTGGCCCAAAATCGTAACGAATCGTAACAAATCGTAACAAATCGTAGCAAATCGTGAAAATGTGGTTAAGGGAACAGTGTAAGTTTTTTAGGTTGGAGATCAATTTATCACATCTTTCACATTCCTGATATTTGATTATTCTTCCAGATTTCAATTTTTGGTGCAACCTTACTCTTGCATTCCCAGCCGGGCGTAGTCAGCTGTAGGTCGGACATGGCGAAATATAAATGTTGATAACGAGATTCAAGTGAGACCGACCGCTCCGCTTCTGTCAGTGACCACCCCCGTGATGAACACGGGAGACGCACACATTTGGTGGAGCTAGCGTATATCAGAGCGAAATTTCGGTGCGCAGTAGGATACAACCGCTGTTGCAACACGTCGTGCGAGCAGAATAATGCAGGGAGCACGAGTTCCAAAGCTGCCGGCTGCAGAAGCGGTCGTCTGCAACTGCGGACAGAAATTCCAGCCCGATGTAGAAATTAAATATGAGGTTCGACTCTAAGGCATCTTTCATAGTCCTCACCGCAAGCGCGGCACGCGCGGGACGAACTGTGGACTATGAAACTTTTCACTGCGCGGCACGAACGGGAAGCCACTATCTCTCCGGCGGCACCGCCATGGCGGTGCGGGTAAAAGTCGGGTTTTAACTGCAACATGCACAGCGATTCATTGCTTCCATTTGCGTATGCGGTAGCGCAGGGTGGTCCCAGATTTATTCATGTTGGAGTGGACTCAAATCGAGAAGCAAGTATTGATTGAAACGGTAAAACCGCCACGGCGGTTTGAGCGGCGCCGCTATGGCGGTGCTGGTGGACTATGAAAGTTCTTATCGCGCGTCCCGGGCGTGCCGCGCGGTAAGAACTTTCATAGTCCACCGCGCAAGACGCGCGCGCCGCGCTTGCGGTGAGAACTATGAAAGATGCCTAAATACCTGGCTGTCTTACGGAGCAAATAAATGTTGGAACTCGCAACACATTTCCTTGCAGTCTTTCACGCCGATTTCGAAATCAACCTTCATCATGCATCCACCTTCGGCGGTTCAAAAGTTACAAGCAAAAAACTGGTATTTGAAGAATTGAATTTTGCTGAAGGATCGGGAAAAAGATTTTTCTGACCTGAAGACACTATTCGACAAAGAATTTCACGGGGATTCCCGAAACAACTTCGGGCAGATGTACATCCCCGAAGGCAATTGCCTACGAGAGGGAAAGTGGTGAATTTGAGAGTCAGTTCCAAACGGTTACCTACACTCGTTGAACCTCGGCATTAGGACAATATTGTTGACGTTGACTGCAGCTTTGCAGGAGGTGTGATAAGGTTTTGTTCGAATGACGTTTCGACGGTTTCGCCTTTTTCAGAATCTGAAAGAGCCAAATTCTGTAGTGAAAATACACGATCAAACGCTACGGTAAACTCTACGGGATTTAGAATCCGAAATTTCCAAACTGATATTTTATAAGTTTGGAAATTTGGGAGTCGAGTTTCTGAAGAGAGTCAACCGCTACGATGTTTGATCTTGTATTTCCATAACTGGATTTGGCTCTTCCAGAATATGAAGAAGGCGAAACAGTCGAAACGTCGAATAAAGCCTGATAACACCTCGTGCAGAGCTGCAGTCAACGTCAACAGTATCAGCTCAGAACAATTTAACAAAAAAGAGTGGCAGCAGAGTTTCAACTTTCTAAAAAGATTATTCAATGTTTTTTAAATTGAGAATTAATTATAAAAGCAAAAAAAACATTGCAAAATAGTTCATTTTCGAAATCAAGAATTTATAGAGAACCTTCACATTTTTGCAATCCAGAACTCTGAAAAAACCACTGTTGTTTTCACCACAACAAGCCTATGTTTATGAGGAGGAACGCATATAACTCCGTTCAGAGTGACGCTTCACAAATGTGGTGGGCAGACTTGATTTCTGCGTCAAAAAGTTTTGCAGTAGCATGTATAACCCTTTGGTATGGTTACCTTGCACAACTAGCCTTCCCTTGAGAGATTGAGTCTAAAACCATCGAAACGCAATTTTCTGTCATCGAAGAGTGTTGCCCTCTTTGGCTCCCAATGAGCAGTGTTTGGTAAAGAGGTGATTCTCTATGTTTTCGTATTTTAAAGTTCTGCAAATCATGGCACAGGTTTTGTATTTGACTAAGCTTGGCGTTTCAATTTTGTCTATTGAAGTCGTTTGTATCCCACGTATGTATACTGATTTTTTTCATGTACTTCTCAAAACAGTGTTATTTTGAAACACAATCTCAAACCTTTTTCCGATATACATAGAAACACCTCATCTGAAATGCTTAGGTGTTTCCACATCGAATGCGGTTTGGTGTATGTGTGAGCTTACTACTAATTATTAGTTACGAATTACGATTTACGATTTACGAATTACGAGGAATTTGAAAAATTACGATTTACGATTTAGGAAATTACAAAATCCAGTCACACACAGCCCTGATCTACAGACGAAGCAGATGCGGTCGGTTGGAGAACAATGTGCATCAACCCTGTTGCAATTCGATCCGTTGGTGAGCGTATGCCCTTGAGTTTTGTGCGTATTTATCGTTATCGGACCGCTTCTGCTTCGTCTGTAGATGTATATATCCTGTTTCCGAGTGTGATTTATTTCCGTTCGTTGCGCGCGTCTGCGTGCGTACGCTGCGTTTCCTTCTCCCCACAATTTCTCGCTGTCTCTACCCTCTCTCCGCACAAGCGCGGGAACAGAGTAAATCTGGCTCGGAACCAGAGGATATCGTCAATCACTGGATAGGTGGAAGCCGCGACACTGCCTGGTGGGAAAAATTGCGCGCAAAAACGAAGAGAGGTTGGCTAAGGACTGAATGATTTCATGCCCGATTGTTGAGCGCAACTTCCTGCTCGATAGACACTAACGATATAGGTTTTTATAGGTTATACTATACACGCAAAAATAACACGAAAAAAATAGGAAAAAACATAAACCGGAGAAAAATTAAACTGCTGTTCATTATCGATTCTCGAAATAGAGCCAGCCTTTGCTACAGTATGCTTAGTAAAAGTACGCGACCACACCACCGCCTTTTTTTGCCTTTCCATGGACTGAACGTACTCTTTATTTTATGGTGAACTATGAAACAAAATTTAGTATCTTTCGAAAACAGGAAAAATAGGCTTCAACAGCTGTTCGACTTTAAGCATTCCGATGCTAGTAATGACTGTGTTTCTAGGTGTGTGTCCTCACAGACAACGGTGACGTTCAATTACCCCAGTGGAATATATTCTGAAGTCCATAACCAATCCGGAAGCTAACCGTGAACGATCTTGTCTGGATCATAAAGGCTTTGAAGGATAAATGCGTGCTACAGATGTTTGTTTCCACTCAGTACCTTTTTATAACTGACCCTTTCGAGGCGAAGTGAGTACTAAGCTGATTTTTCAAATAATGTAGTTCACCGAATGGAGTTTGGAGTGGCGAATCCTGTCATTTTTTCAGAAAAGTGAAACTTTTATTCTTGCAGTGGAAGGTCTATGCTGGAGCATATGTTTCATAAATAGTATAGCTAATCCTATTGGGAGACAGGCTAATGTTTTTCACACTCAATTTTTTTTTCTGCGCAGGTTAGTGCGTCGGTGTGAGTTATGTACATGCATATATCGAGCGCTGTCTTGATTACTCCTTTCACACCGTAAGAGGTTACAGCTACAAAACGCACACATGCGACTCTCACCTCGAATGGTCGAGGTACTGACAGCTCATTGTCGGCGCCTTTGATTGTGTTCGAGAGTAATTTCGACCGATCCATTCACCTTGGGAAACCCATTATAACACCAACATGTAAAGCATCGCTTTTATTAGCTGGGAACTTGTGTAAGGCCTTAGAACTTCAAAACTTCTTAGAACTAAACGAATTAATTAACGAAGCGTTTTACTTCAAGCCCTCCCATTGCAGTAACTGCCGTTCAGGTAGCCATGAATATTCGTATACTATCAATGAGTACTAATCCCGGGAACTGTCCTTAAAAAAGGCGTCATATTGTTGTGGGCAACACATGTTTGGCAATCCTCTCGTATTCATAACACCCGACGCATGACAACTAAAGGCACAGCACGAGAGGTCATGTAATTGAGACTCGCTGCCCGAGACGGACTTAATGGACGCCAGTAATATGGTCTTCCAGTAATGCAAGGAGACCTATTAAAGTGATCAATAAAATTCAGTGAATGACTTGTTACTATGTTCATTCGTAAGCTTCTTCACATATCCGGATATCCACCCTTTCGACATTGTCCTTGCACCTTGAAACATGGGTTTCACTATCAGAAGGAGAAACAAATATAGTTTTCTGCTAGGACGATGGCCTCGAAGCATTTTCAATCCTTGCAGTAGCTCGCACAGCTTTTGAAGTTTTCGATAGACTTATATGTATATAATGAAACCCACCACTTTCTCGATTATTCACAGCGCTTTCATCCTGGGAAAGCGCTTCGTATATATGGCCCAATGCGCATCTTTGGGAAATCGGCATCATCGTGGGAAAATCGCGCACTCGCTTCACAACGATGAGCTTTTATGGCAAAACGAAAACACGATAGTTTTCGGTGGAGAGAGAAAATCGTATTCATTCTGTTGATTTATCCTGCTTATGTGTAATGCCTGATGCGACATTTGACATTTGTATACTATTCCAAATACTTTCATGGCGTTTGAATGAATGTAGAAAGAAATATTGTTCTTCTGATAACATAATGAGGGTGAACTCCTCTTTCCACTTCCAGTGGCTCAGTTTCATTCAGTAGCATGCCCGTTTAGCGCAATTAGCCGATGGCCATATTGAAGTGGACGAGTGAGGTGAAGTGACGCGTAACTGCACTTCATCACTCAACTCAACCATAGTAGCTCTGCTAGAAACCTACGATATAGTTGCCGTGTTCGAGTTTCGACAAACCTTTGTTCAACTTATAGCTTTTTATTGTGAGAAAATACGAGATTGATTAATACGGATTAGATGGGGTTAGATTCAAGATTCCGTTATCAATAAACAAAATAAGGTCGAGTTAATTCTCGGTGAGATTTCTTACAATGTTTAACAAAACTTTTAGGGATGATTGATTCCAAATGTCACTTAATTTGGTCAAATTTAAGGCTAGAGAACTTGTGCCATCAGAGAGATCCTGATTGTGTTGTGCTATATGTACATACCTTCCTTCTTGCATACTGATTGTGAAGACTCGCTTTCTAGTGCATTTAATTTATGATGCAGCTAAATCATAGTTATTGATTTATTAGTAGTATTTTGTTCGTTCTACGTAAGTCTTCGTACGTCCATCAATAAATAAATAAA
Source organism: Aplectana chamaeleonis (assembly GCA_029168955.1). Taxonomy (NCBI): domain Eukaryota; kingdom Metazoa; phylum Nematoda; class Chromadorea; order Rhabditida; family Cosmocercidae; genus Aplectana; species Aplectana chamaeleonis. The sequence goes on from JAPDOI010001725.1 coordinate 39,508, forward strand.
CTAACTCTGCTCAAGAAAATCGCGAAAGTTCTGTTCAAGTTACTTCGAAACTGATGCGTGAAAGAGTAAGAGATGGACTGAAGTGATTTCATAGAGCTATGTTAATAGCAAACAAATAACTGCTAACAATACTGATCCACTTGAAAACCTCCAAACTTGCTCAATATCCTTCTTTCATCACACCGTTATCTCTCTTACTGCTTAAATATCGGCTATGCCATATTCACTCATGAAGGAATAAACAAGAAAGAAAAAACTCTAAGTTTGGTCCCGTTTTTAAGTTGAGTGCCCCTGTCTGAACAGTGATAGAACTATGAACTATGAAGATCGGAAGTTTTTCGCAGCTGGAATGGAGTGATTTTAGATATGAAGTAGGGTAGAATTATTTTAAACATTAATTATTTCGCCCCCTTTGTTCAGACAACTCATAACTCGAGCTACCCCATGGTTTTTCAACGAAGACGGTAACTAGGAGTTTTTATTATATCTTGGACCAATTAAGGGGATGTAATACTGTGCAAACGAAATGATATAATCATTTTGTAATTTCCAATCATACAAGATCTGACTTGGACTCCTGTGTTGTTATCTCCGAGAGCTCGTAAAGCTAGGAACAAAGTTCCAGGAGCTCCCCTCATCCTTGAAAGTTGTGAAAAATATTCTCAACAAATGCAAATGAAAATCGTATATGAAAAAGGCGTAAGCTTTGTACACACGACGGGCCCAGTTCTCAATCTCACCATTGCAGCAGAGCAGTCAGTCAAGAGCCGAGGTATAGGGGCTCTCTACACACCGAGAGAGGAGTTGCCCCGTTTTTCCAAATCGACAAGTCACGCTACTCAATTCAAAAAAAGCGGTCCTGAGTGGAATTAGAGGAGAGGTGAGACAACTCCTCACTCGGGATGTAGAGAGCCCCTGTCCCAGAGCCGCGTCGGGGCGATAATGGGCGACAGTTTTTTGTCACAGTCGCAGTACGAAATAAAATGTACCGCCATGATGAAGCAGTGGCGGACATCTATAACAAACGATTGTAATTAATGCAATATTTAGCGATCATGCGCGATGGGAAAAGAATACTTGTCCGTCATGACGACCTATAGCGAAGCTCTAGATTGAAATCTCAACTTAACTATGTATCGGCAACTCAGTAAATGAAGGCAGCCTACGACTCAATGGTAGCGATCGTGTTGAGGTGACAGTTTGATCGCTTTTGAACTTCCAATGCGCCGTTGGGGGCCGTTTATACTTCCGCAACCGAACGGCGTGACATAGTGAATCTCTGTAATATTGATCACGCGGCACGATCGATATCATAGGATTGCGCTCTCTTTCACTTCTGCCACCGAGGGCGCACTTCTGCCCTCGGCTGTAGTAGGATGCACGACCCATTAAGCGATAGCTAGCTTCCAGTACAGATCGATGTTCGACGCGATTTAAAACGACACTGGAAACATCCTATCATTTCGTTGCTTCGCGACAAAAGTATAAAACAGCGTTATTCGCACCTTACAGCCTTTATAGGTCCGGCGCCGCCACGCGACCGCTCACATTGAATCAAGATATCACAGGTCACCTCGAATCTTGGCGTGAAGTGACGACATTGCCCGCGGGTAACCCTTTTCTTGGAAGGGATGGATCCCATTTTATAATTCCTAATCTGATTGGGTAATGCATAACCCAACTATACTTGCCAGAATCAGTTTTTCGACGGCTATACAGTAACTTTATTTGGTCATTATTTTCGTCTCGCATACTCAAAGAAATGAAAACAAGTTACTTGTAACATAAAAGGCCGAAAACAACTTACTTGTAACATATCGGCGGGATACTGCGTGCGGTGCGCCTCCGATATGTTACACGTAACTTAAATGGCACAATAAAAGTCGCAAGTAACTTAAATCGGCCATGAAGGTATTTCCAAGGGGAATGCGGGGTCGTGCTTACGACTGGCGGTGCTTTTGGTTCAATCACCCAAGTTTGAAGTACTTGACCCACCCACACCAGCAGTGAAGGCCCTGCACAGAATTTTTTTGCGTAGTGCGTAGTCTGGGACGCGCCCTATGCCTCGCGTGTCGTCTGCGTCACGTGATGGCCACCCATAGTGAAAATTCAAATTTAAGTTACATGTAACATAAGTGTAACTTACATGTAATATAAACTTAAGTTACATGTAATATAAATGTATGTTACATGTAATATAAATGTAAATTACTTGAGACATTCACGTAAGTTACATTTATATTACAAGTAACTTGTTTTCATTTTTCTGCGTATGTGCACGGTGGATTGCAACAATTCCTATGCTGTATGATGTCCTTTTTTCCCAAAAAATGTCTTGATACAATCAATCGTCATTAGACCTAGCGCGCATGCCTTATTGCTGCTAAAATCCTCTTCTAGCCATCAAAGAAGATATAAGTCTAATTCTTCCTACCAAGAGGAGAATGAATGAAGCCTAATGAACTTTCAAAATTACAGTGCAAAATATGAAACAAGAAGATATGAGCTTCACAACCTTCAGCAGAGCACGCGTGCTCCTACCCATCCCAGAGAGCATCCTCCTGAAACTCACTCTCACGTCAGCTTTCCGCTCAGAATTTCATTCTGTACATCACATACTCTGTTTTGAAGGCAAATTTAGTGTGTTCCTTCGCTTGCTGGTGGGGAGCGAGGGTAGAAACAGCCAGAGAGTGTGGGGGATAAGGAGACGCAGAATACGCGCACACAAGCACGCGGCAGTAAATTTCACTCCGAAATAGAGGATATCTAACACTCGCCAATATTTGTTCAGTACAATCCGAAGTATGTACACTCGAAAATCTGCTCCTGTGGGAGTGTTACCACAGAATTTTGGATGGTAGAGCAGTTCTGCGAAGTCTCCATCATTTCCCTCATCTTTTTCACTGATTATGTCTGTTTCACTTAGGTAAGACTTTCTTTAGCTTCTTAATTCTTTATCCTTTCCGCTTGTTACACAAAATGGTGTTCTAAATAATGCGTTAGTTGCAGTAATTGCTGACAAAAATGCAAAAACAGGCTGCCTTTTTTATCTCACACAATTCTACTCTGAGATTCGTGTCATAGTAACTGTCCTATAAACGAGGGCAGGATGCTTAACAGCCATTTACCTCCATTTATCCCTCTGGATCATCGCCTTCTCTGGTCTCGCCCGAGCCCCGCCCATAGAAGAACAGCCAGCCGATGCGCTCACTAGGTGGTCTGGCAGTGGTTTCACATTCCTTTCTCCGAGAAACTACTTGTACTTAAGCGAGATCAATACTAACCTTTTCTGACTCATTATCTCTAGTTGTACACATCACTGTTCCAAAAAAACTTTTCCAAATAATTATGCAAATTCGATCAAGCTTAGTGTATGCAATCAATTTGGAGACCCTCACTACATATTTATACTTTTAAGGTTATGTTACTATGGTTGCTTCAAGAAATACTGCTGATGACATCGTCTGTAGCTGCCATTCCTGCAGAAATGTCACAGCAAAAGAAGTTCCCTTCAGCCATCATTGTGGGGGTGAAGAAGGCCGGCACGCGAGCATTACTTGAGTTTCTACGACTGAATCCCCATATTCGAGCACCTGGACCGGAGGTGCATTTCTTCGACAAGAACTACCACAAGGGACTTGAATGGTATCGGTGAGCACTTGAACTGCTTGTTTTCTGTTTACATAAGCAATTCTGCGCTCCTTTTTCTGGTCTTAATTACTTGTATAGCCATGTCGTGTCCACCAAATATTTATTCCCCACAGTCTTATCGAAAGCTATATTACCAACCCCTCCCACAAATATTTGGAGACATATTTTCCGCATAGAAACATTTTTAAACACCTCCAAAGTTTCACTACATCCTTAGGTACAGCTGGGAACATGGATAGGAATCGGCGCGTCAAAAATGCATCTTTCTGAACAATACCTGTTCAATACCTACTGTTCCAAAAGTACATAATTTGAGTTCCGATTTTGGGGTGATTTGTACGATCCCTACCCTCGTGCTTTGCGAACTCAAACCCAAGCCGCCTCTCCTAATGTTCAGTAAAAGCAGGCTTCGCAATAAAAACAGTTTTTGTGTTATCTTTTGAGGATGCAGATCTGACCAAGTGAACAGCGAAAACGAAAGAAAACCGGAAAAAATGCGCTTGAACAAGTTGGAACGGCTAATTGCTGGGTGTCCGCCTGCCCTCAAATTAACGAGATTTCTATAAATGCTTCTTTATTCGCCTTTCAATTTGCTTTTGAGGTACATAGTTCCAAACACCTTCAGGAGACTACTATCTACTCAATGAGTAAATAAAAGACGGCAAAACAAGCATTTACGAAAACTTCGGTAATTGTGGGCAGCCTGACACCCAGCAATGAGCCGCTCCTGCTTGTGGTTGTACGCTTTTTCTCTAGTTCCTGACTTAAATTAATTTTTGTTATGATCAGAACCACCTTTTCATAAAGAGAACTCAACAACCGCCCTTTACGGAACCTTGCCTTTGAATCAATGTGATTACAAATACAACCGTTTTCTCTCATTTCTAGTCGGGCGAAGTGAGGTTCATCGAACGTATCATGTCTGAATCTCCTTATCTCTGTTATATTGTGTCATAACCGAACGCTCCGCTTTTTGATTCTCCCGGACTCATATGAGCGAAATAGAGGTTCGTAGATGAAAAGGTTGGGCAGGAGAGTCCGACCTGCAGTAAATTCGATGGGACGCTATTGTAATGTATACTAATCATTAGATAAAAATTTGCCCTTTTGCCTAACTCCACAGAAACAAGTGTTAGGGTTTCTGTTTATTAGCATAATTTACAACAAAAAATTTAACCCCAAATATCCTGAGTAAAATATCGAAATTCCCATCACTCATGACGCGTGCCGCGCGGGCGATGCTGCAGCTTCCGTCTGCCCTTTGCTCTCTCTCGCTATCTCTAACCTACGCGCACCAGCACGCGTAGGAACCATGAGAATTGCTCGTTTTTTTGCAGCCTGTAGGTGTTTTGTGGTGTCTTTTGAGAAAGTTTAAATAATTCATCCTCACCTACCTTACGCATAACTGACCCTTCACTGGAAACTTTGTTTCTCTCACCTCTACTCGCACAGAGAGTTTCAACTCGTACACCAAATGTCGCTACGATAAGAAGGAGATTCCCAACTTTTGACTCCATCTGCTGTAGCAAATGGGTAAAATTAGGCTCAGTTCTTCGCACTTACCTTCCAATAAATTTTGCTAGAGTTGTGCCAATGTCGCCAACATGTCCACATGACAGAAAACACAATAGATTTGCATGTGAACCAAAGATCGAAAGTTTGTCGTTAACCCCCTGCATACATTTGTTTCATTACGTATTTGTGTCAGTGTTGCTCCCAGACCAACTCCATTCCTAAATTGCCCTTTTCCTCGAGGCACAGCGGCACTTACTGGGTCTGGTAGCGGGAGGCGCTCAGCTGGGTCGTGCGTACGTAGTCTATTAGCTCTCAACGCTAATCACATTATGTGTTCGTGGTGCTATGATTATCCCGTTGAGATGGTGCTATTCGTCATTAAAGAGTGGGTAGTGGAGTGAGAAGAGACTGAGGAAGGATAGCCTCTTTGGCCGCAAACCCTTCTCTCTACCACTTCAAGGCAACAGCAACGACAACACCCTAAGCACACAATCATGCAACGAGCTGAACATACGGTATGGATTACCGTAAGCCGCGCTCCTCTTGCGCAATGATAGTGATGAGAGCACTCGGCTACTTGCGAAGTGAGACAAGATTTGACTCCTGCGACAGAAAAATGCATTGCTCTAATTAGCAAGTTCTGGATTGCGGGAAGATAACCACCAAAAACACTCACCACCAAACCACCAAGAACACCCATCACCATCACCCAAAAACCACCTAAAACACAATTGTTTGTAGCCACCCAAAAACCACTTCTGGTCTGAGGATAGTGGACTCATAGAACCGGGCGAGGAATGTTTGGAACCTTGTTTTTTCTTTTTTTTTCGGAACGTACACAATTAACATATACGTGCTTCCAACAACGAAAGAGTTTATTACATAACCTCAAACAAAAATTATTTTGGGATGCGCAACTGTTAAAACTGTATCAAATTGAGATAATTCTGGAAACGAGACAAACAAATACGTAGAGCAATACATATCTATTATCAAAATCATTCAGAAGTAAGGCATGGCTTTCGATGCCTCTGGGCACTTTTCCGGAAAAGAGAATTGCATTCCATACCAACTACCATTCCGTCGTTGTTTACAAGTCGCACTCCCTCCAGACGAGGTCATGCATCAGTCAAGCTCATAACGTCCGAATTAGGGCCCGACATTTCCTGCTTTCTTGGCTATAAACGCGCGCTGTACTCAAACTAGATGGAACCATAGTAAAGTGGAAAGTTTTCGGGGATCACATCACTAATAGTAAGATTAGGTGTTGGCTGGGTTTCTACACAACGAAATTTGAAGCCTGTCAAAAACAGAAACGATCGTTGTCTTTTTTTGACTTACTATTTTTTAGGCAAAATTCGCTTAGGTGTCGGTTGGTCCCCCCCAGATCTGCATGAAAAATATTGCGATTCTTTTATATAGCTCTAAAAGTAATCAACCTCCTACTCCGAAGGCTCAGCAGTTTTTTTTTTTGATGAGCTTGCTCCATTGAGATGCTGGTATGATGTCGCACTCAACATGGCAGCGAAGATGCAGAAGGGCAACTTGTTTGAGACTTTACGAAAGCATGTGGCCTTTGTGGTTGAGCTTTCCTTTTTTCGTTTGCTCTCCTAGCTACATTATTGTCGACAGTTTGTCAATCTTTCTTTGATGAATTGCCAGGCACAGAACCAAGGAGAAAAAAAAAACATGGCCTTGCAAAGCAACGCTGGCTAGTCATGTTACTTTTCGCCCGATTTTGTCAATGACATTTTCGAATCAGACTCATGAGAAAAAAATGCGCACCGATTAACTTCTTATTTGCTGCCCTTCATTCATATAGGGAAGGACTGTGTTTTCGCTGCTCTGAAGGCAGCGCTTGCGATTAAAATTAGAGATTTTTTCCGGAAGAATACGGAGCAGTTCCGAAGGGAATACTTTCGACTAAGAAAATGGGCGACCCTGCCTTTCTGACGTGATCTGCCTCCCAAGATATCTTTTCTATGTTTCCTCTATCATTTAAACGACGATTCAACAACCGTTTTCTTCGAAACAGTGGCGCTATAGCAAGTTTTGATCAAGCTTGAGCGAAATGTTCGTAATCATCTGTCTGTTATCCGGGAGTTGTAGCCTATCCTTTTCACTGTCGATTGCTCGGCCATTTCAGGACCGTGTAATGAGTCATAAACAGATAATGATCTAGCCAAATCTCGTTCACGATTGGATACGCGTAAGGCGCTATTCATACTCCTCAACCACGGCGCGTCACGCGCGTAACGCGTGGGCGAGACGTTAGAGGATCAATACTACCTACGCGCCCAAGCAAAATATGTGCACGCTTCCACCATCATGGTAGCAGAGGATACTACTGGATTTAATAGTTATGTAACAGAATGAAATTGATGATTGATCAATAATGAGAATTATGAACGTTTATAACACCAAATTTCTCAAAAGCCGCTGTCCGCTCATTCCTTGTGACATAATCAGCCACAGTGAGTTTAAAATTTGGCTATTTCCCGAATCAGCAGCAACCCAAGTATGCAAGGGAAAAAAAGAAAGATTTCAATCTTGAGGCTACTTTACACTTAAATGAAGAAACTACATATCTCCAGAATCAACCCGTTTCCTGTTCTTGTCTCGACTACTGGTCCATTCTTCGCTGTCGGTTCACATCAAGGTTGCTGTCAGCCGCAATCGGCTCGATCTTCTCAAACCCTCTGATTGATGCGACAGCTAGGGTCACACGAGTTGTCAAATACGGTTTTGGATGAGTTTATGTGGTCTCCTAATTGAAGTGAGTATGTGAATGAATGTACATACAGGACCGACCATAACTTGTGTCCCAAAGAGCAGCGACGACGCAAAATCGCGTCGAAAACGCTTTTTCCGATAGGGATGGACATTTTCAGAATTAACAAAAACATTCAAATGCTCTCGACAAGCTGACTCCGTTGATGTATTCAGACTTAAGCAAAACTCGAGCCTCCACTTAGTTAAGATCTATTTTTTTCTAAACAGAGTCAAAATCTTTTAGACTGCTAATTTTCGTGATCGTGATGTATTGACCATTAGCTTTGTCTCGTTGTCCTAAATCCATAAATTTATTCAAGCTCCTAGGAAAAATTACCTTGTCCTAGTTATGAAGTATTTTGCCGTACCAGGAGGTTAAAATCGTCATCATTGACGAAACTTGATCCTGAGCAGAACCAATCGATTTTTGTCGTAATGTCAACTTCAAAATTGTTCGAAATTTCTTTCTAACTTGAATATATTTTTGAAAGCAGGACGTCGAGACAGAGCAAATGGTCTACTCGGATTCTGAAAATGCAGTTGACTGCAACCGAAAAAGGCGGCTGTGTAGTCGGGTATTTCCACTAAGCGTACTGTACGTTGCCGATATCGCACCATATTCCACGACAGATTTGTATTTTTTCCACGAACTTTGAAAAAAGCATTACAAACCTTGAAAAACGGTGAGTTTTCCACCCACACACAAATATTATCAATAGAACTTAAGTCTTTATTATGGATACATGCAGGAAGGACAGAAAAATGAAATTTTCCCAGTGATTTCCGTTTTTTTGTATTTTTCACATTTTTTCTTAATTCTTTCTGCATGTGTCCATCATAAAAACTTCAGGTGTATTGATAATATGTGTGTGGGGGGGGGACGTACTGCTTCCCAGGGTTTCTGGAGTTTTTCTTCAAAATTCAGGTAAAATTTATAAATCTGCAGTCTGTTTCGACGCCAAGACCAGTCCGCAACCGAAAATATGCCTGCCTTTTGTGATTGCCGTGGACTGTTATCAGTTTCAAAGAAACTGAGTGCTTTTAGAAAAAAACTAGGTCATAACTAGATGAAGACTTGATTTCTTCGAAGTCTGAACACAGTTCATCTCTGCACAAGCGTTCAGCCCGCAACGTGCACGCTGGGATCGTACATGCTATAAAACGGCGAAATTCACTTGGTTACTAAACGTGCTGATGCAGAGCGGAGGTTAGAGACAGTGAGAGAGCGAAGGGCAGACGGAGACCCAGGCGTCGCGCGCGCCGCTCGCGCCTCGAATGATGAGAATTACGACATTTTATAGAGGGTATGCACATCTCTCCCCGAACGTCCCCGTTCCCGCGAAGCTACTCTGTGATTGGTTCTCAGACGAAATTGACCAATCATGGATGGCCTTCGCGGGGACGGGGACGCTCGAGAGATGTGCATATGACCCTTGATTGCGAAAGCGTGCTGCGGCGCGGCTGCGAGTACTCTCAGACAGGGATGTGGGATCACTCGGGAGGTGGGATCACCCGGGCGCCAAAGGTGAAAACCGCCTGGGTGATCCCACTTCTCTGTCTGGGAATGCACGCAACCGCGCCGCAGCACTCTTTCGCAATCAGCGTGCCCTTTGCGGACTGAACGGCATTGCGGAGGTGAACTGTACATCATCGAGATTAGCTCGTCGAGAGGATTCGATTTCGTTTTTATTATACTTAGACATACACCTTTCATACACCAGGGGTGGGTTTCTAGCGTCTGCTCCTCATCCCAATTCCAACGCTATTGCACCTGTGTTTAGCTCGCTCAAGCTACCCCTCGACCGCTCAAAGTGTCTTCAGCCGGTATGTATTTAACTTTGATGTTTTGCACACCTAGGTCGAACATATTGTAATATTTTCAAGGTCTGACGATGCCATTATTGGCGAAAGCTCACCAGTAAAATGTGATTTGAGGAGCGTCGGACAATTTTTCAACAACTATACTCAGAATGTCCACTCCGAACAAAACGTGCTTTGGGGCAGAATTTATGGCCGGTATTGTACAATATCGCTCGTAGGATTTGGTCAGAAAGTGGGCGAGGTCGGGTTTTCGCGTCTTTTTTGAATAACTCGCTTCAAAGTCAACTTTAACCGAAACTGGTGCGATAATCATGATCCTGGCGTTTATGGCTATCCAATGGGTTAGCCATTGTGGTGATTACGTTGAGAACTATCGAAGTTTCGAAATCAATCAGGTTTTTAATTACGGTACCGTGGCAGGTGGTGTACTACCGTCTCTGTCTGCGCTTCCCTGTGCCTACCGTATATCGAGAGATGGCTGATTGCGAAACTTTTAGAGTTCTCAACTTAATCACCACAAAGGCTAACTCATTGGTTAGCCCTCAACGCCTGGATCTTGAATATCACCCTAGTTTCGCTCTAAGTTGAGTTTGAAGCGAGTTAGACAAAAAAGCCGAAAAAGACGCGAATACACGACCTCGCTCAGTTTCTGACCAAATCCTACGAGCGGTATTGTATGTAGCTGTTAGGATATTTACCCGAATTGTCATTTTACTTCCTGAAATTTGTCTTTATCCAGTGATGAGGCCGCGAGTTCTTCGCAACGATACGTGAATGCAACTCATTAGCATGATGGTGTGATTCTTTAAAAAATGGTTGTCAGAAACTTAAAACTCTAGATGAGTAGATGATATTCATCAATTAGCTGGAGAGCGAACAACGGCCCCAGTCGAAGTCCGCTGATTGCCAGGGAGCCGCCAACATGCTGGCGAATCCATTTATGTCCAAGTTCAAACCCAAGTTGAAGATTTAGGGACCCAAGAAGAATCAAAATACTTTACCAAGTGATCCCAAGTTACGACGATCTGGAGCTCCCGACTGCCAGAGAGTCGACGGCAGTTTAAGCCACCAGCCACTGCCAGCGCGTCTCCAATTCGCCTACCTCCAATGGACAATCGCCACCTAAACTCGCGGCGGCGGCCAACCAGGGTCAGACAGATCATTTCCAGGATCTTGACGGAGCTACGTCCCCCCCTCGAAAATTAAAATTTTTATGTTCCCCCAGGTTCTGAAAAAATTTTAACAGTATTTGCGATCAAAAGTTATTACTACACTCCCTCTCCGACTAATTATTCTCAGGGAGTGTAGTTTTGACTTGCTCTTCGCTATACGACAACAACATCTATATTGAGAAAGGAGTAATTGAAATTGGGATACAGATAGTTTAACAAGATATACAATCAAAATTGACGCATTTTGATGGAGTTTCTGTAAGAACATTGATCGATAGCTCTATCGAATAGCAGATACCGGCAGAAGTCTACATTTTGACGGATAAGAAACTTCCAAGTTGGTTTGCATCGATACCTCCGGGTGGGTGGAACCCTTTTGTGGGCGCGCAAACCTTCACAGGTTCAAGTAAGGTTCGATTTCCAACTAGTATTGGTTAACCAGAAGGGGTGCGAGCACGGGTTGGAGATGGGGTATCACCGGCGGTGGTTTTGCGGTTTCTTCTGCGCACATAGCTCGGTTTGGTTTCGGAGCACAGTATTTTTCGACGGCTCGCGGCAGTGCAATTTGGAATATTGCTCTTAAAGGCCGTTAGTTGCGGAGTGTCCGGACAATCTTACCGCAGTTTGTAGAGGATAGGCTCGGGACGAAATTAGGACCGTTTGGATTTAGGGTTGCCTTTTCAAAATAAAAACCTACGTTGTCCGATTTCGGCCGAAGGCGCGGTTCTGGACAACGGTTGAAAATGTTGGTCTTCCAATAGCTAATGCTGCGTTTCCATTTAGTACCAAGGCAGTGTCAACCAAGCCGCTCTATAGGATTAAATAAACGCGCTGGAAATCGCACAAAGACTTCCCTCGAATCAGCGCCAAAGTGGGATTGTCGCCTGAAGGAACTGCGCTCTCACACAACAACGGAAGGAATCAACTCAGGAATTCAAGTCATTCGCCCCTAATACACCCGACCAAGACATAAATGATGCATATCGATGAGGCGAGAGGAGCAGCCACATCAGTTCTCACTCATGCACAGAACCTTTTACGAGCTCATGCTCATCCACTGCACTCAAGTATGCATGCTCGGCTCAAGAGCGTGCGAATTCGTCATCGTGATGCGCGACGACGGGGGATCGTTTTACACCCGCTACAGATGTTCCATAGAATAACAAATTGCATGGGATGACACGGTTTACAACGAAACATGGCTGAGGGGTTTGTCTCTGATAGGGATAAGCTGGATAAAGATCAACTGATAGCGGATTTGACCACTAGCGAACTTGCCGAGGATTAGCTTAACGACTTTGCTGCCAATCAGATAAGATGAAATTTCCATTCGTAGTCCACAAAATTGTAAAATAATCTTTTAATCCGCTCGCACTCACTCATTTTCTACGTATCATTGAAGCATTATTACAACAGGTTCGTGAACAACATTCTTATGGAATTATCTACCAAACCACTTCCTTTCTCCTGTTATGCAACCACCTTTCCTCCATAAATCAGTCCAATTAACAGAGGATCATAAAGATTACCTCATCGGCCCGCGTTATGCCCAGCTGACCCCCTGGCGGCCTGCTAACAGACAACTGTCGCCAGCAAATGAGCGATTATGTTTGTTGTTACGGTTGAGAGGTCTGCTCTATTGTGGTAGACAACTGGTAAAGAGGCCGTCTCAGGATTAGGTAAGGCAGTCTCTAGGGAACTGACTAAACTATAAAGGAGGCGGATGAGATGAGATCATGCGAATCTCATGGTGGTCATTTGCTGGAGATTAAGAATGCTGATGAGAGGGCTACAAATCCTCAGACCTGATATCGACCAGCCGTTAATCGCCCTTTTAGGAAGGTGGTTAGCCGCGGTGGTAATCCAAAGCATCATAAGGGAATATCTTACAGGATTTTCTACTAGGCCAATATCAAGCCATTCTTTTTCGCAAGTTCATTGAGATGTGTTTTCCCTCAAATTTATGTTATATTTTGTCTGAATAAAGGCCGCTGGTCGATGGGAAAAGTGAAATCCACCCCCCCACACACACACACACACACATTTTCTAAACACTTAAAGCCTTTATCATAGATACACGCAGGAATAATAGGAAAAAATAAAAAAATTGAAAACGCTTGAAATACAAGAGCAAAAAGTAATTTTTTTTGTTTTTCCTGTGTGTATCCATGGTAGAGACATTAGGTATACCAATATTGTTTGTGTAAGGGGTAAAGCTCACTGTTTTTCAACGTTTCCGATGATTTTCTCCAGAATTCAGGAGAAAATTACAACTTGTACGTTGAATACGGCGCAACCTACATTGTGCTTACAAGTGAAGTATAAAATGCGTAGGTCGGGTCTGCCAAAACGGCTAGTGTCAGTAGTGTCAGTAGTCTCTGCTGGCTCAATAGTAAAAATGCGCAGTAGCCCGTCCTGAGCTGCAGGTTCAAAAAAGCTATGACCATTTCTCAAGCCTCGCTAACCACCCATCCGGCATTTTTTTTGGAGTTTCAAAAAACTTTCTTGGATTTAGCTCAAAAATTGTATGTAGGGGTAATCTAGGGTGGCGAACACAAATCGGGAGTCCATTTGACCAATTTTTGAGGTTTACTGTAGGTTACGGTAGGTGACATGTCATTTAGGAGTCAAAACCCACCTTATTATTTTGAAAATCGACAAACGGACGTTGAATTCGTATTCTCCACCCCGAAAAACCCCCGTAAACAAATTTTGAGTAAAATCTGAGATTTTGACCAGACTACCGTATACCCACCGAAATCTACCGTAATCTGCAAAAAATCGAAAAACGGACTCCGATTTCGTGTTTAGCACTCCAAATAACCCTCACAAAATGATTTTGAGACAAATAAATCGTAGAAAACCGAAAATCTCGAAAGTTGCGTTTTTCCCTCGAAATTTTCCCGGGTTGGGATGTTTCGAATGAAATCAGCCGAAAACTTTGGAAAATCGACTAACTAACCACAGATTCGTGATCAGCGCCACAAAAAACCATTCTGGGAGTATTTTAAGTCAAATTTGGAACATTCTTCTGAAACACTTCCAAAGCCCTCTACTCGGTAGAAATAAACGCCCAACCAAAAATCGGTACGTCCAAAACGCTGTCAGTCTGGACAAGGTATGAAAAATGTGCCTTCACCCAAACTTTGCTCAGGGTTGTAGTTTTGGGCGCTGAACACATTTATGAGGTCCGCTTCCGGATTTACCGAAGACTAACTCCCTATTTGGAAGGTTCAAAAACACGAAAAATGACCTTTTTAAGCTTGTAACTTCTTGGAACCTGCAACTCGGGGCGGGATACCGCGCAGTTTGACTATTGAGCCACAGGAGATACTAGCGACACTAGTTTCGGCAGATCCGACCTACGCTTTGTATAATTTTCTTGTTAGTGGAAAACCGCAACTGCACAATCGCCTTTTCCGTTGCCGAGGACTGTACCTTTGCATCGCAGCCACAAATTATATTAGTTAGAGCGTCACTTGCTAGAGAAGAGAATCAAAGTGGTAGAGGACGGAAGCCAATTGCAAAGACCAATCTTGTTGCTTGATTACAATCTGTAGACACTCAGTAATTACACACTCAGCATGGTTGCGGCTTCTAGTGAAGCCCTGACCAGATGATTATTCGTCCAAAACGCCAGTGAGGTGCAAAACTAGTCTTCAACCCCTACTATACAACTCTCGAAGTTCAACGTAATTTAGTCATGGGAAAAACGTTTCTTCGATCCACCTTAATACCAATGCAATACGGGATTTTCTCGAACGCGAACATTTGTCCAGACACTAACGCTCCGGTTCTGGAGTGAAAGTTGCGTACATCGGGGTAGGGGAACTGCAACCACAACGCATACTTAGCAGAAACTGCTTCCGCTTATATGAGTAGATTCTTATCAATCTACATCTTTTAGTTTCAGAGAAAAGATGCCGGTAACTACTAGCGAGCAATTGACAATTGAGAAGAGCCCGGCGTATTTCCACAGCAAACTGGCAGCAGAACGGATTCGAGCCCTTAATCCATCGATGAAGATTATAGTCGTCGTGAGGGATCCCGTGATGAGGGCGATATCAGGTGAGTGATAATGATTTCCCTCGATAAATAAAGTCCACGGCAGTGGAAAAGGGCGGTGGTGCGGTTTCGGTCAACACACTCAAACCACGGTGAATCCTGGCGCGTTGCCAGATCTCGTCATTGATCGCTCAAACAGCTGGTACTCAGGGGTGTTTCGAATTTTCTCTCTTATCTGCCTGCCTTTCTGGTTTGCATTTGTTTATTTTTCTCTTTCGATGTTGCGATTAAAGGCAGTGTCCACGATAAAAACCATGTCTGATTTTTTGGTGGAGATCGGCAGCTGCGGGGTCTACCGCAACCCCAACGTTGGAAAAACTAAGAAAAAGTAGCTCGGAACGGTCCCCTACGGCCCCAAAGTTGAACACGCGTGAGCTCGTCACACCCCGGATGTACTTTCACGCCCACCGACATGAACAAATAAATGCTCGGAATTGTAAGATGAGCGATGGTTTCCGATAAATAGCCCCGTTCTTCAATTCATTCTCAACTTCTCTCTTTACTCAGGTCAGCTCGCATACATCGGCTGCAAAAGACGGCAGTTACAAGCATCGGAGAACTCGTCCACCATGCTTCCCTAGCTCAATTTTTGAGGGACCATAACTCCGTTACTATAAGGTCTTGTACGATCGCAAAAACATCATTGGAATCAGCATGGGACAGTCTTGAAGACACACGGAAAAGCAGAAAAACGATTCTTGTCGTTAAAACTGCCTTTAAGCGCTTTCCTCTCTGCCTTGAGGAAATTCGCAAATTTTTCCAGCTTGCTCAGGTTCTTTTTTTTTCAGAATTTGCCTTCGAACTTCGGGGAAATGTCTGAACGGTGACAATTTTTGTGGAATTGGTACTGAGGGTGCTAGTGAGATTGGAACCTTTTTCCCCAATAACCTATCAGAAACGCAAAACGAAAACTTAAAGGCAGCTGACACGCTCGAAAAAGTTGTTGAGATAACTACGTTTCTGGAGTATCATGGCTCCTAGTAGGCCGCTTACGCAGTTATGACTTACTTTGACTTAATCGGTTGGCTTTCGCCTGACGCGGTCATTCCGCATCTTCACCGAGGTGTGCCGTCCTAGTAGTCAGCCGTGTCCATTTTTCACGGTCTTCAGCCACAATTTGAACACATTCCATCCAGCTGTCACTATTCCATTTCCTGCGAAACGAAACATCGCGCCTGAACTGTCTTTCGATGCCGAGTGACTTTAAATCCTCTTTAACCACATTCGTCCAGAACTTTCGCCTACGCCCAGGTGGCCGTTTCCAGACAGGATTTGGAAGCATTTTTAAAGCGTGTTGTACGAGACGATCCGGGGTTCTTCTTAGTATATGCCCGAGCAGTCGAAGTCGACTTTCCATTGCTGCTTGAGATGGCGTTAGGAGATGCTGGCACCTCCCTCGTGTCAAGCGTTGATGTACTGCGTCGATTTCCTTGTAAAGGTCTTCGTTATGGCATACACGCGGCCAGAAATATCCAAGCAAACGCCTAAAAAGCTTCCTCTCCGTGCAATCCAACCTTTCCATCTGCGTTTTCGGTGCTGCCCACGTCTCCGATCCGTACATCATGATAGGGCGAATAGCGGATAGGTAGACGCGCAACTTGACTTCCTTCGCGATGTTGGTAGACCACAAACACTTGGTTAGAGAATTGAATGCAGACGTAGCTTTCGCACATCGTTGTCGGATATCCGCTGCATAACTACCATCGTTCTTCAGCAAACAGCCCTAATAACAGAAATCGTCCACCAGTTCGATACGTTGTCCGTCCACACAAACTCCAGTTGAAGGCCTCTGAGAGACCCACATCTGCTTGCATTTGTCGGGACGAAGACGAAGTCCATAGGCTGCGGCATACTTCGAAACGAGGTTCACAATCCTTTGCAGTTTTGCGTTGTTTTCAGCGAATAACACAATGTCGTCGGCGTACTCCAGGTCGACAAGGGAGCGTCCTGATGGTGTTAGGATCACATCCGCAGGAAACTGTTCTGCAACTCTACGCATGATGTCATCAACGGCGAAGTTGAAAAGAAAAGGTCCTGCAACGGCTCCTTGCCTTACTCCTGTTTTCACCTCGAAAGCTGACGTAAATCCGACAGGTGTACGAACTGCTGCTGTTGTTCCTTTGTTCATGTCCTCGATTAACCGAACATACTTTTCCGGGACTCCATCTGCTCGCAGAGCATTGAGCAATCGATCACGCAGTTATAGCCGTCAAAAAGGAGTCAAAAGTACTAAATTTCAGCAATGCAAATCGAAAAATTTATGCAAACCCGCCCTTGAGCTTCTGCAACCCCGCCCTGAAATACAAACTCGTCCAGATTGATAGTACTAATATGGTCACTTTTGCTGGTTTTTGATGCTTTCAAAGAGGTGAACGTTCCAGTACACGCTGTAGGAGTATATCGACTTCTCCATCTCAACCGTTTTGTTGCTAATATTCATTGTTTCAACCGCGCGCAGTGAAACTCGTCCATTTTCACACGATGACAAAATAGCCGTTATTCCTCTATTTGCGCACAGATCTGGGCAAATTCTAAAAAATTCATTAAAGAATTTGAAAATGGCATGGAATAAGCCTGACCTTTATTCTCATTGGAAATTCCAGAAAGAATACTGCCACAGTTCTGACACCTTTTCAAATTTTAAAGGCAGTGTGCACGATAAAAACCATGTCTGTTTTTTTGGTGGATATCGGCAGCTACGGGGCCTAGCGCAACCCTAACGTTGAAAAAAACTAAGAAAAATGAGCTCGGGACGGTCCCCTACGGCCCCAAAGTTGGACACCCGTCAGCTCGTCACCCCCAGATGCACTTTCCACGCCCACCGACGTGAACAAATGAATGCTCGAGATTGTGAGATGGGCGATGATTTCCGATCAATAGCCCCGTTCTTCCCTTTACTCCCAACTTCTCTTTTTACTCAGGTCAGCTCGCATACATCGGCTGCAAAAGACGGAAGTTACAAGCCTCGGACAACTCGTCCACCATGCTTCTCTAGCTCAATTTTGTAGGGACCTTAACTCCATTCCCAAAAGGTCTTGTCCGATTCCAAAAACGTCATTTGAATCAGCATGGGACCGTCTTCAAAATGGGTGGAAAAGCAGAAAAACGATTCCTATCGTGAACACTGCCTTTAAGAGAAATTTTCAAAAAACTATGGCAAGCCATAAAAACTGCGAATCCCCTTTACAGATCCTAGAAAACTCGGAAATAGCAAAACACTCCAAGAAGAACCCCAACTAGCAACATCAAGGGAGACAAAACAGAAATGCATCAGAAAAAAGCATGAAAAAAAGGATAACTCGTATTTCATCCCCAAATAACGAATGTTCGGGCAGTCAAGGACACAAATTGGCAACGCGCTCGGATCCACGGTAGTTTTGTAGTGTTGACCGCAACCGCACAACGACTTTTATTCTGTTGCCGTGGACAGTACGATGTGGATGCCTCATTGTATTCACATTCCAGACTATACTCAAGCATCTTCAAAGCGTAAGGCAATTGGCCGGATGCCCACTTTCGAAGACATGGCTGTGGGCAACTGTGCTCCATGGTTGAAGACAAACTGTTCCTCAAAAGTCGGTGGAGTGAATGTTGGCTGGGGGGCGATTCGCATTGGCATCTACCACAAGCACATGAAAAGGTACCACTGTTTTGTTATACCACTCCGCCGACCCAGAAACTGAACATCTCGATTTTTCTGCTGCTAGATGAAAGAAACAAGTGTATATTTCAGATGGCTGGACAACTTCCCCTTGGAACAGATCCACATCGTGGATGGGGAACGGTTGGTCACACATCCTGCTTTAGAAGTCAGCAAAACGGAACGATTTCTCGGCCTCAATCCAGGTGAGCGTCTTTCGTTCCTCAAACCTTACCCATGCACTGATTCAACACTTGCATCTTAGTGGTAAAAGCGGAAGATTTTGCTGTCGATCCTGTGAAGAAATTTCCGTGTGTTCGTCGAGCGGACGCTACACTGCATTGTCTTGGCGAAACAAAAGGGAGAAAGCACCCCATTGTTCGGCGAGACGTCCTTCTGCAACTCCGTCACTTTTATGCACCTGAGAACAGAAAGTTCTTTCAGATGACCAACCGGTATATGGTCTGGTAGTAGCGATTCCGTATGCTATGAGACTCCTTCTATGATTGATTCTAGTCCCAAATTCTATGTTGCCTTCTCACCATACGTGTATTTCGCCTTCCGGTTAAGCTCACATGTTGACTTTTTTCTTACCTCACATATCTCTTACGAATGATCTCACGTTACTAAAATAATTCATGGTTTCTGCACGGTGAATAATTTAATAAATATATTTCATTCTATACTCACGAAGTTGACACTGGCCTAAGCCATGGAGTGCACCACCAATCGTTCGTATAGACTTTTTGAAGAATCCAGTACAATGCACGATAATATTCGTGTGGAACCGCGTGCCGCGGCCCCGTCCATTCATAAGACTAAATTTGCCGATACGACCTTAGGATGATGGGCCCGTATTCGTGAACGATTCACCAGCCAGGTGAGGGTGAAGTCCTTTGAATTTGGCGCTCACCCGGTATTTACAAGCTTAATTAGCCGGATTTTTCGAGTAGGAAGCCCGGCAAACTTTGTACGACGTATGGAGTCGAGTAAATTTAACCCAATTCAAATGTAGCCGTCGCGTTCCACAACTAATACCCAAAATAGCTACTAACCGCAATATCCTCATTGACGTTATGACCATTCATTTATTTGTAATTTATTTTGGCATTTTTGTGACTCCTTCAACAAGTTTTCCATAGGCGAAATGCTATCCAATCTCGTTACACGCGCGTTTTGATAGGATCTTGATGTAAGTCGTAAAAAACGGGGCATTTTCTTTCCCTCAGATTTTTGGATTTTTTCAACTTTGAAAATCAGGAGATCTCCGACTTTATACTTCTCGCGCGATTCTTCACCAAACTCCGATTGAATTGGGTTATATTGAATAAGACAAAAATATGTAATTAATTTGAGAGAACATTTTCCTGTCCTGATTTAAATTCTCAGGGAAAAATATCAGAATTAATGCATTCGAAAGCGCATTTGTTCCTTTTTCAAAAAAAAAAAACTTTTGCCGCTCACTAAAGGACTCGGTAACTTGAAAACTTCAAACTTCAGTTTAATTTGTGGCTTGAGTACTAAATAATCTTGCCATTGCGATTCTCTTCTTTGCAATGACTTTAACGCGTCAATTTCCTCAATCACCAGAAATAATTTGCGAATTATGGAATTTTTCAATCGATTTTCACTTTTTTCGTATGATGCATCCGCCTTCTGAGCATTTTAAATCGGTATGCGCACCTGTTTTCGCCAAGCCTTACCTTTACTTTTGAAGAGAGGATTTATGTTTTAAGAGTAGAACAACAAAAAAAAACAAGGAAAGGCGTATCAAAAAAAAGTGTTTCAAGTAATGAAAAAGTCATTAATGTAAAATGATGTGCTAACTTCTATGTAGCTTTTAATGTACATACTTTGGCGATTTTTTGTAAAGTATTAATTCCCATTAACTCCACTACTGCCTCCTAAAACCAAAAAATAGCAGAAAGGTGAAAGACTTTCTGGAATTGACGACGTCTATTAAGTGTTTCAGTAAGTGCACACGGAATACATTTATGAGGGTGATGGTCGTAGTGTATTCCAACCGCATGAGAGGCGGGGAAACCCGTGTTCCTTCACGCGCCTCGCTCCTTCCCCTTTCCTCCAATCCCGCGCGCCGGTCGTCCCTCTCTCGCTGTTGAAATACATTACGGCCATCACCCCATTTATGAGAGTTCAAGGGAACGTTTGATGAGTGCCGTTTCACGGCAAATAGGTACCCACCTATTTAATCCTCAGAGACATGCAGAGAGACGCTTTGTTTCATAGCACATGCAGATTTTTCAAACTGGATATTGAGCGTAGATTGGAGTGAAATAAAACAAAAGTGGTCATTTGGGCTCACCAAACGACTCTGTAGCAGCGAAATGTAGATAGTGACAATATTTATTTGCGAAATGAGTTCCTTAAAGTGGCCATATCGCTGATATTGAGATTCGGTCGACTGGTGGCTGGAACTCTTGCAGGTTGAATGATCCTCTTCAGTCCAGTGATGTGTAAAAAATGTTGCCTGAATCCAGAAATTATGCACTTTATGATCTATGTTGCATAGGAAAGTAATGGTGGGTTGTGGTCGAGAACGTACGGAAACATTCGTTTGCCGTCTTGCAGCCATTTCTACAATCCTCCGCTCGCCGTTTCCCAGCGTTTACGGAACATACTCATCGAAAATCGAAAATAAAGATAGTATTTAGACTCGAGCGTATCAATGGGCAAAGAGCTCTTCGGAAAATGATTAACTACGACTGGCCATTTCGCGAGAACCATTGACCGGCAGCTGCTTATGCATATACCTCTCCTTCGCGAGAGGCCTTATTGTTGGAGACAAAATTCGCACTCAGATATCGACTTGATGCAGTCTCGTTCGTCGCTTACGTATAAGAATCTCTCGTCATTCAGATCTGCCCCCGTGAATCTGTTGGGACTGAGGGGAAATACAGGTATCGGACAACTCGTCCACCATACACTCGCCACTCAAGCGTAGGCAATTTCAGAGGTATCATTGCGAACAGCGAATTATATTCCGGCCGCTGTGAATAGCAACCCTGCCGAGCGGAGAATCTCAGTTCATTCAAATAAGCGAGAAAAAGCTAGAAAAAAGGTCGACCACGCCCCAGCAAAAAAGGAAACAGAACAAGCTCATCAACAAGTTTTCGACCTCAACAAAGGTTGAACTGTGCCTTTAAGGGAAACGTTCGCGCTGGAACCCTCTTGCCAATTTTCAAGCTCAGTTTTACGAATGTGCCCGTTAGACCACACCGGAGAAGTTTTGCGCGTCAAAAACGTACCGCTCTGAAGTTGGAGTGCTCTGTCAAATCGGGGGACTCTCCCGCAGAAATTTCGTGAGCGGGTCTGCCGCCTAACACCCAGCGGGAGAGTCACTAATAAAAAAAGTGGGCTTCGCTCGGTTCGGGACTCCCGCTGAGGAAAAACGGTTCTGCGGGAGAGTCCCCCGATTTGCCTGCTGTGTCTGTGTGTATGTTGTAGCGTCGATTGTCTCTGCGTCTCGTCTAGTTAGGCATTGTCTTTCGCTGAGGGTCTGGATTCTCATCGTTCGGCTGCTCGATAGGAGTCTCCCGCCGTGCCTTTAGCTAGTGTCCCGATCGCAATAGTGACGTCATAACGAGCGTCGCAATGCTGCACTCCCGCTGACCCTTGCTGTATGACTCCGCGTAGGTCTGTGCTCCTTTTCTCCTATCGGGAGTCCTACGCGGAGTGTCCCCCGATTTGCCAGAGTGGTTAGAAATGAGGATCCTCCACCAGTTCTCACTCGTCCTGCAGCACTAGTAGCAGAAGCGACATGACAGGCGCAACCGATCCAGTATTGAAAACTCTTTTCTCGAGAAATCCTGACATCCAAACTTGCACAGTGAAAGCTTTCTATTTCTAATAATTTTTGGAATGAGAAAGACAAACAAAACACAGTTTTCTAATAAGTTAAAAGCAAATTCTAACCTAAAAAATCGTTTCTCATTTTTCCTGCGCATTTCTCATTTCACGGTGCTCGAACGCATGTCTCCACAGTCGCTAAGAACCCACTTGGAACGGAATTATGGCCCCTTGAAGATAGTGAAGTCGAGCGGCAAGAATTTAGTGGATGAGATGTCACGAGCCTGTTTTTTCTCGTCATTCGCCGCCATCGTTCCGGAGCAGAGCACAATACGAAGCTTCACCAATAACAAATGGGAGAACATAGATTTTGCTCAGAATCCATCTCGCATTTCGTCCCTATTGAGAGCGAAAACTTGTCGATGAGCGTTACCCATTTCTTCTTTTCAGGGAGGTCGACATTTTCCTTTTTTTCTCGCTTCGAACGAACTGAGATTTCGCGCCTGGCAGGGTTGCTATACACCGCGTACCACAGCTATATTTGTGAATGAGAGCTCAACTAAGGTTGCGATTGAGTGCCATTTCTAAAGTGACAGAGTTCGCGTATCAATTTTAGTCTGATGAAGGGACGGGGCTGCGACGGTAGATCACCGCGCGCGCGATCGAAACCCTATTGGCCTATGTTATCGCAAACACCGCGCGGCCAGCCGCCTGGTCCATGCGTCAGACTAAATCGAAAACTGAAATCATACCTATAGGATGAAGTCATCCAGATCATTGCCAGAGTCCCATTTAGTGATTTTAATGAGAACAACATGCATGCGCACGCCCCATAGGCTGAAAAGTGTCTCGTTTACTTGAACTGCGGCAACGCACAATATGCTTCAAAAAACTCAATCACGTGCGATGAACTTCCCTATTCGCTGCACTGACCTTCTGGATCTGATATGGAGGAGAATCCTATCCATACAGCTAAAGCTATCATGATTACAGGTACAATAGTAGAAATTATGACTGCTCCACCCTAAAATTCTTGCGGTTTCATAGCCTTGAGATCACATACCCGTGAAGACTTGCTGTACCTGCACAAGAAGAGCGGAGATGACAGAACGATGAATATTCTTAGCCGATGTACTGAACATCGTCTGGTTGCAGAGTATGTTTGAAATATGTTTGATGATAGCAAATATAATGACTACCGTGGCCGCCGCCAGAACGATAAGCCATGTGGCCCAGCTTCGCAGGGTTGGACCACCAGCAAGTATGAAGCTCTCATCAAGACGGTCCACATCGACATTCTGAGAAGAAAAACGAATAGAGGTCAACAGAGGTGCCACATTCTAGCAGCAATGAAATTTTGGTCCCAATGTATAATTAGCAGAGTCAGAGGTTAAAGACGTACTACATTTTTGAACGATATCTATGGACACCAGACACAGTTATGGTTATAAGTTCCAGGTGACTATGTGCAGTAACCTTTCTCATGAGAGTTGCTATGCTGTCAATATGATTACTGAACGCGAAAACTGTAAGAGGTGTGAAAGACAAAATGAGGGCGGAATAGAGAAAGATAATGGCAGCGACGAATTTTTCGGAAGGTAGACGCCATGAAGTGTGTTGCAAGCATAAATTATAACGATAGAAAAACGCAGTGGCAAACGCGCCATCGATGCAGCACTGTAGAAGGGTAGAGAACCCCTAAAAGGGAACAGTATTAGGCCGGGGTTTGGCTGAGGGACAATGAAAATCTTTCAAAAGCAGGGTTGGCGATGAAAATTTTTTCAGCTCTCATCATGAAAATGTAGGTCTGGTAACTACAAAACTAAAAACAAGTGAAAAAGTGAAAGTATGCAATAAAGACGCACAAAAACTAGGAAAGAATCACCGGTGTCGGCCAGACCCCCAACTAACGAGATTTTCATGAATTATTGCTTATCCGTCTTTTATTTTGCTCTTAAAGTAGCCAGTATGTAGTCTCTAAAAGTGCTCGACAATTACTTTAGAAGGAAAAGAAAAGATGGCGAAACAGGGATTAACACAAATCTCGATAATTGGGAGCGGGAGGACACCAAGCAATAACTTGTTCCAGGACTTTTTTCCTCCAATTTTTTACTTTTTTTCACTTTTGTGATGACCAGATCTACCTTTCCATGAGGGCATATCGATTTCATCGAGAATCCTGCTTTCAAACGGGTACTTTTACTATGGAAGGGGTACTGATGCATGAGAGTAAAAAAAAGAATTGGCGAGAAATGTCGAGTTGACTAGCAACCGAAACACGGTGAACAGTCACATTTCGGTTCAAATTCTGAGTTCGCTCTTGTCAGTTTTCTCCATGATTGCATAGTTTTTTTCGAGCCGTTGATTTATCCTTACTCACCATGCATCAGGATAAGAAAAAGTTGCTCACAAACTGGTACTGAGTGGGTATTCCCAATGCCGTCCACGCGAATCCACCAAACTCTAGACCAAGAATTGGGAATGTTGGCAACGGCGCCATTATTGAGGTCCAATAGAGAGACTCCACGTAGCCGGAGATCTAAACTTTGAGCATGCCAATATATTGGAACTTCGTATATGATTTTCAAACATGAAGTATCAGTCAGCAATAACAGCCCAGACTCTAAGGAATAAGTAACCCTCCATAAAATATCGCGCAAACACTGCTGCAGGGAGTGTAGGGCACGACTGCAATTTTGTGTATTTTTCGTGCCATTGAAAGCCAGGGTTTACAATAAAAATGGTTGTTTTGTCATCCTCATAAGAAGGTATATCTGGATATTTTAAAAGTCTGACTATATGAGAGGCCGGAGAAAAACAGGCAGGAACAAGCTAGAACGGCTGACTACCGGATGTCCGGCCGCCCCCAATTAGCGAGATTTTCATGAATGCTTATTTTGTCGTCTTTTATATCGCTTTCGGAGTGATTGCCAGCTACTTTAAGAGGCTACTAAATACTTTGAGAGTCAAACAAAAGAGAAAAAAAGGAATTTATGAAGATCTCGTTTGTGGCGGGCGGACACCGAGCGAGAATCCGTTCTAATTTGTAGGTGTATTTTTGAGCAGTGGGCCGAAAATTTTGAGCTTTATTCGGCTAACGTTTCGGCAATCACGCCTTCTTCAGAGCCTGGAAGCCAAAGATACATAAGGAAACTAGCCGTCCAAGCATCATTTCGTATCAAAAGGACTAATTTCACACAAAACTGACAAAAGCGACACCGTATGGCAATTTGAAATAGCTAACCTTTAGTGTGCCGACTGAACCCTGCCAGATACCCTCAGATGGCCTTGGATGGCGGGTGATTGAGTGGGACCATATACAGGCAGGGCTCTTTGCGTTGGGATTAAGGAACACGTGGATGGCATGGGAAAGTCCAAGGTGTCTACTCCTTTGGGAAAACATCGAGTGCGCGTCTATGAAAACAGCTGTTTCTATATTGCGGTTAAGATACTTGCGCGCGAATCAGAGATTGCCGTACGCTGGACCCTAGAGGCTTTTTGGATGAACTTCAAAAACCCAAAGATCAACAGGAAGGACGAATGTGTGGCGATCACCCAAGTGGGTTTTAATCTGCTCATGGGTTTGATCAGCCTACTGAAGGCTAATGAGGTGGGTTAATCAACATGGTCCCTCTCATACATCCACCATCTAAGAAAATCTTAGGGTGTCTGTCAGGCTTCAGCCTGCACACTAAAGAGTAGCTATTTCAAATTGCCATACGGTAGCGTTTTTTTCAGATCTCTGTGAAATTAGTCCTTTTGTTCTGAAATGGTGCTTGGACGGCTAGTTTCCTTGACTATCTTTGGCTTCCGGGCTCTGACGAAGGCGTGATTGCCGAAACGTTAGCCGAATAAAGTTGAAATTTCTCGGTCTACTGCACAAGAATACAACTGCGAGATACAATCATGCCGAGATCTATGGAAAGTCCAACGTGGAATATACGTTCCAACATGTTTGTGTGCGTTTTTTCTCACAAGTTTCAACCGTTTTTACCGCGAACGCTGCCCTCAGTTATGGTTCCTCAAAAATGGCGATTTTGAGCAACGAGAGTTTCGCGAAAGAGTTGTCTCAGGTTTCTTCCACTCACTCGAGCCGTCACGCTAGAGCAGGCTACACTATAAAACTGGAACATAAGTACCGATCGCGCGTCTAGTCCCTCCCTATTGAGACCGAAACCCTTGAAGATGGCGGTGGGAATGGGTGCTTATTTAAGGGCTGAGGGAATGGGTGCCCCATGTTTTTTTGCTCATTCTTAAAAGAGTTGCGACTCCGGGTTCGGTAGGGTTGTTAAACACAGCAGTCGGACCAAAATAAAGTCCGTCCGAATAAGACTGTCCGCCTACGCGGTCGGCGTGCGGGTTGAGCGGCCGTGGCATAGGCATATTTGGGACCTGTAAACCGGTTGGCAGGACTATTATAGAAATTGTGGAGCGCGCGAAGCGCGCACCAGATTTGGTTTTGAATCGGCCACTCGCGCAACCCGTTTTTCGAAATCTAAGTTCGGGCTGAAGGTAGAAATTAGCTCTAAATTGCATTGAAAAGAGCGCCAAAAGTTGTGCATCATGCCCAAAAATGATTTAGAATGGTTTCCTAGGATTTGAGAAAATTTTGAAAAACTGCAAGTTTTCTCTGTTAATCTCCTTTATTTTCAGACGGCGTTCACGATCTTGTGCTACCAGATAAAATTGAGCTAAAAAGCTCTTTTTTAAACAGGAGGCTGAAAATGGATGCAGGTCGCTCCTATTCCAATTTGAACTCGATACCTTTACTTTGAAGGGAGCCTCAAAATCGTGGGTTTACATACTAAATTAGCCGTGGAGCACGAAAATTACTTTTCTCTGTTGCGGCTGTGTAGAGCAGTGTGTGCAGGTGAATCTGCAGCCAATCAACACAGGTCGTCGGAGGTTTTCGCGCTTTTAGCACAAAATGCGGCGAGGAGTGGTGATTGCTGGTGGGATTGGTTTCCTTGGTTGAGGAATTTGCTCATTAGTCATTATCGATAAATACCTATCAATAATATTGATTTCTTCGCCTGTTTCACAAAATGCCGCAATGATCTTTGATTGATGATGGCTCTAAGTCATTTGTTTGGGAAATTCTTCTCATCATGCAAGATCAAATATTAACGATCAATAATATCGATTTTTCACATTTGCACCAAATGCGGCAATGGGTTTTATCTTTTATGGTTGTTAGTCATTGGTTTCAAAATTGTACTCATACGACAATATCATCTGTTAGATGTTTCATCATTCCAAAATGGAAATCGTTGAGAAAAATTAAAGTCATAAAGGGAACCTTTGGGAAAAATATGTGAAATTTCTGAAAATTTAGTTTCCTGGCAAAAGTAGCGATTTGGCAATATCATTTAGAAGTGATAAAAAAATTTAAAAAGTATCTTGAAATATCTCTAAAAAGTGATTTGGCGTAAAATAGCCTAGAGTAATAAAAAAGCCTGGAAATGAAAAGAAATAACCAAAAATGTGATTTGGTGGTCGATCATTTCACAAGCTTCTCCGTTAATTTTATCAAAACGAAATCAAGCACGATATGGAATGGAACGTTGCGTTCACCTAGCTTGACCTATGCTGATTCCCTTATTGCAGCTTTCAAAAATGGCTTAAAGTTTCCGTTGCGCTCTTGATTTTGTTTTGATAAGTTTAACGGAGAAGCTTTTGAAATGATCGACCACCAAATCACATTTTTGGTTTTTTTACTTCATTTCCTACCTTTTTTATTTTCCAGGCTATTTTACGCCAAATCACTTTTTTAAGATATTTCAAGACATTTTTAAAACTTTTTTTTATCATTGCCAAATCGCTACTTTTGCCAGGAAACTAAATTTTCAGAAATTTCACATATTTTTCCCAAAGGTTCCCTTTATGACTTTAATTTTTCTCAACGATTTCCATTTTGGAATGATGAAACATCTAACAGATGATATTGTCGTATGAGTACAATTTTCAAACCAATGACTAACAACCATAAAAGATAAAACCCATTGCCGCATTTGGTGCAAATGTGAAAAATCGATATTATTGATCGTTAATATTTGATCTTGCATGATGAGAAGAATTTCCTAAGCAAATGACTTAGATATTGAATTGTATTGCAGTTAGCTGTCTGCAGTCGTGAGGAAGCTCGTCCGAAAAATGCTTTCACGACGGCTCTTCGGACCTGTGAATCGACTAGCAGGAATATCAGACAAGTAGTGAATATTATCCCGGCCAGCTAACTTCTAGTCATGGACAGGCTATTCCTGTTCGACACGCACGCCGACCGTGTGGTCGGACAGTCTCATTCGTACAGACTTTAGAGACGCGTTTGAAACGGAGACCGTAAAAAAAAACTTGCAGAAAATACATTTAACAAAAGTAGTCGTTTACGGAGCTTGTGACACAAGCGGATTAAGATTATAAAAATAAAGTATGGCATGAGAAACCACAAAAAAATCCGGTTAAAAAAGCAACTGTGTAGCAAACTTTTCAGTTAGCGAATACGTTTTCAGCTGTGCATTTTGCGACCAACAATGCACAAGTTAGATGCTTACACAAAGTGCTGAGTTGATCTCAAAACGCTTGGCTCCAGGCGAGATTGAAGCACAGTAAGCATGAAGCACAGTACTTCATGCGAAGCACATGAAGTCATGTGATGAAGCACTTCTAAGCGCAAGTAAGAGGTCAAGTGTGCTCGACGCTTCTTGTACGCATAATACATATAAGGGTCAGAAGAAACATCTTACAATTGCCACCAAAGAGCCATGCGGCTCTAGTATCCTATTCGCGACTGTACTTTTCAACTCGCCTGAATGTTCAGAATGAAGTATTTGTAGGTCGACATCTGTTGAGGCGACTTCTTGAAGATTAAGTATAATGAATAGAAGAAGAATACTGACATTATTGCGCTCAGTGTGTGATAGAACACTATTAAGTACAACATGTAATGCAGCCAGCAATGATGGACGATATCATAGAGATTGCGAGGTGATCAAAAAACTCCTCTGCACACTCTTTGGTGGATGACTACGCACGTTATACATCATAGGAACACCTGCCTTTCTCATAGCTTGCCGCATGTCCTCATAAAATGTGTGAAAGTTAGAGTTCTGCCATATTTCCTTCAGGCTTCGAATAAAATTTGTGTTGAGCGGCTTCCAGCTTCCAGCATTTTATCATACTTGGCAAAACAAGGATTCACCGATTATGAGAGGTCGATCCAGTTTCGACGATGAGGAACTGAGGGCCACCACTTACTATTAGTTATTCCAGTCTGTGAAATGTCAAGTTCGCGCCCACACTTTCGAAGATCATGATAAGCGCAACGAGAGTTAGAAACTGGTTGTATAAAAGATTTTCCCCGTATATGAGATATTTCGAGCTCGGCTACTATTCAGTATAGTTGTGCCATTCAAATAGATCCAAATCGATATATTCGAATAGTTGCTACTCGAATACGCATTCATTATCGGAATTTCTAAAATCTCACTATTCGAATACTATTCAATTCAAGAATCGGACCCGTAAAAAAGGGGTATGCGAATCTGTTCAATTATCGAAGCCTACTTTTGAATATTCATTCGAAGTTATAATTTTAAATGGTTTCGAATAGAATTGCCCCGTCGCAGCTATTTATGGTGTACGGTAGATGACCGTGTGTTCCATTGGCTGGTATGACCACGTCGAAGGATTTCGAAATCACTTGGCGCCTCGCTGCGTGCGCCGCAATCCAAAAATTGTCGCCTTCATAGTAGCGTGGCGGTTCGATTTCGAAACATTTCGGCGTCTATTTCAGCGGCGAGCGGTGAGTTCGTCCCCAATAATTTCACTTAGGCCATTGGTATACTTCAGCGATGGACACGGCGACGCAGTTGTAGCCGCTGCATGAATTTCAACGCGCTCTTGCGTACCTGCATTTCTGCATAGTCGCATTTGCAGACGAATTAATGGATACCGACTCTGTTCCTCATAATGTTTTCCTGAGTGAAACTGCATGAGTCTTTTTTCATGAAAAAAATGTCACAATGAAGTGTATGAATCACATATCTGCAATAGATATTCATTCCAGATTTAGAGAACCAGGTTCCGGTTTCACATGATACTCCGATATAGTTCTTCATTTCATAAATATCAAAAAGATTTCAAAAAATAAAATAAACGGAAAATGTGCCCATGTGAGAAAAATCATGCAACGAGAACTGTACGACCTGGAAATATGGCTAGAAATGGTAGAAGCGGTGTACAAAATGCTGATTAGGTGACTACTGGCATAATTGATCATTCATTGACGCTACCTCCTTAGAAATGTTGAAAAAGTCTGAAAATAAGCTTCTCAGGAAAATAATCGGGACCCAGCGACATCACGTCGCTGTGCTGCGCAAGGCGCCGGCTGTGCCCACGGCCGCGGAATATACCAGGACTACGCTACTCAGAACTATAAGACCGGGATCATACTTCCCGCGAACAACGACAGCGACCGTGCATCTTAGGAATATCGATTTCGGTCGATATTAATGGTAAACATTGCGTCGTCAGAAGTATGATCCCCGCTTAAGGCCTCTTTCAGAGTGTGATCGATGTGCGAAGCGATGACATATTTTGAATACAGATCGACGTGCGACGCGATCTCGATCGATGCTTATGATTATCGTGCCATCGCGTCACGCTGCGATCGGACTCTGAAAGAGGCCTAACACCCGTCATCGACCCGTCGCAGCGACAGGCGCGCGCAGTGCTGGTGCTGGTTCTGACACGATGAGTCATTGTTGGCGAAACCTGTCGCTGCAGCGTATACGAATGCCCTTTAGATCCTGCCTTCTAAGAATAGCGAAGGGACTAGGCACCAGTAGCGTTCTGCAAACGCACAGATACTCCAATCCCCTCGGATTGTGAAAAATGGCTCCTTATTATCCGAGGGCGACGCCATGGGAAGCCGAGTTTGAACCCCTGTCCTCTATTGTTAGAACGTCTCAAGGTGAAGAATTCAGATAGTTTAAGTCCCACTAAACCGTTCATCATAAATCAAAAATGAATAATTTTTTCTACGACGGAGAGCAAGAGTGTCCAGTTGTAGTCATTTATTTCCAATATAACCCCTAGGAATGTTCAAAAAATACGGGAATCCAAGTGTCCGAACAGAGACTTTCCGCGTGGATCTACTTTACACCCTTTCCAAAATTTCTACAATCTGCCGTTCGCAGGGCGCAAAAACGCAGGTACCCTACTCCAACATTGAGCGAACGTAAATTTTATAGGCCTTGATCAGCAACTGTGGATCTTTTGATCTGAAAGACAGGGTCCGCCCAGGATTTTGGTTCCGAGATTTCACACTGAATCGTATGGTACATCGCTCACTCGTGGGTTCTGCGTCGATGTAGGTGAGCGTCGGGCACGACGGATAGGGCGGCGACGCGACATCTCAGCTTTTGTGTAAACTGACATGTACTGAAGCATTAATTACTTTGCTGCGTTAATTTTATGTCACTAACGATGACCGCTTCGCCGTATAAGGTCCTGAGAACCCTTCTAAACGATGGCGACTTTTCCGTGTTCGCCGCGCGCGCGACACTCACCGGACCGTAACGCGTGCGCACGCAGCTTACTTCGGAGTATGGGAGCCACTGACAGCTCACCTGGCCTGTTTTCAGTCTGCAGCTTTGTAATTAATCGAAAAATTATTCGAATCGATTTCATTCGAATCTATTCAAAATTCAGACCTCGAAAAAAGAGGGTCATTCCAATACATTCAAAACACGGACGTCAAAAAAGGGGGTATTGGAATCTATCAAAAAATCGGACGTTAAAAAAGGGGTCATTTGAATCTATTCGATATTCGGTCTTTTGGTCCAGGGCACAACTATACGATTCAGTAGCGTTAGGATAGTGTTTTAATCGGTTTAAACCGTAGCGGTTGCTGTGTGAACTACGTAGAAAATACCGCCCTGTCACGAGACTGTTCTCTAGATGTTTTTCAATGGCAGCATTTTCCAACAACGTTTGGAAATGGGTTTACTCCAACCACAAAATGAAAGTTGGTCCAAGCAAACAAAAAACATTGAGAAGCAAACTTCAGATCAACTTCGGAAAGACCCAGCGTTGAAGAAAAATGCTAAACGAACACAGGATCCTTACAAATTAAGATACATAATTTATACACTACTGTCTTAACGACCCGTGGTGTCCCTCTTCCTAGTTTTCGGAGCGACAGTTTTTGCCTTTGAAAAAACGGGTATCCCTCTTGTGCGGCATCACCTAAACATGAAAAGAGAAGTAAAAAGAAAAAGGAAGAACTTCTGTTATAAATGAAAATAACGAGAAATAATTTTTAGGAAGCAACGGACGCGAATTGCGAAATTTCGGGCATCCACTCATCTGTCGTTGCGGCAGTTCTCTTTTCCGGAGCTACCTCCGAAACGAATAAGGCAATAACGCTGACCTATGGACGATGCGTAAGCAGCTCATAAACAGACTCAAAGACCCAACGCATGGGTGAGCTAAGTTGAGGTAATTCAAAACCTATCTTCAGCTGAGGGGCTTCCTTCTCAAACCAAGTCAGAATAATTCAGCATTTTTTTGATAGTGGGGAAAGAAACTCACTTTGAGCGATTCCCCAAATGATTGGCGACCGTGAGAGGGGGAGATCTCTTTAGATAGTTAACGTTTAGTCCGCCTTTGTACCAAAATTCCAAAAGGCTAGGACAGCCCAATCACCATTGTACAACCGATATAGAAAATTCTGTACCCTTTTTGTGTGTTTTCGGAGAGTGATGTCGTTTGTTTTTCCGCCGACAATTTTTCTGCGAAGACAATTTCCTATGCTTCTGCGAATTCCATTTCCTGAGCCTCAGGATTTGCTCCACACTTTTGTAGCCGTTATATGCAAGGGCCCCATAAAAAAGTACCTCCTGTTTTCTGTTTACCTTAGTATTACTACGGAAGCCTCATTGCCTGCTCTTAAATATCTCTCTTACTCATTCAGACATTTCGCTCAAAGCAGCACTTTTTTTCTGTGAAACACGTCTTTGCCCTAGTTAATTGTTTGTTGAAGAGTTAATAAGGGAAAACCCCAGAAGGAAGTTACTCAAGCAGACAATGATTTCTCCGAGGAAATGTAAAAATCCCCCACCCCACACGAACTCTATTGCCTCGTTAAAATATTGTTATCGCCGAGGGCAGGTGTGCGCCCATGATTAGACATTATATCAACGAATATTTCATTTTGTGCGTTCCAGCGCGAATACTCTGGCTTTCACAGCTATGTACTTGATTGTATTCTATAATACAATAGCTATAATAACGACAGTATTTTTTATCTACTCCTTATGGCTTGTGATCAGGGTGTCTCCCAAGCAAATGACAACATATAAATACTTTGTTCTCAATATTCAGGTACGTTATTTATCAGTGCATACAGTCGGCAGTATCGAACTGATACTTTGCTCTCCTTCTTGGGCGTTGGCGCAGACTTGGTGCACATATGTCATAACATACATGCGCAGAGTTCGCTACAACGCACAATAAGGAACGCGAAGTATCTGTGCAATCAATGCGGACTCTTGGTCTTTCTGTAAAAATATGGTTGCGCAAGAATACTTTTGCGTTTGAGGTCTCCGGGTATGTAGTCTCGATTTACTGGACCTCTGTTATATCACCGATGCCAACATTTCCCATTGTGGGTATTGAGCTCGCTGGATTCGGTTGGGCTACACTTCGAATACCTTCTGAATACTTAGCTGTGAGTGCTATGTATTTTCTTTCAAAAACATTATACAAGCACATGGCGCAGGCTTTTGTAATTAGAGCAGAAGTCATAGCTTTTCATTTTGTGATTATTCTTAGAAACGATTGATTCGTCACCGGGTTCACCCCTCGAGTACCTACTCATGGAGCACTATTTGCCAGAACAAAGAAATGGTTCCTGTGTTCATTTCATGATTCCTAACAATGTGGATTTTTTCACGGTTTTTTTTTGTCTTTCACTAGTACTGTTTTTACTGATACCATCAATTTAAATAGACTCAATCTCGTGATTTATCGGTTGCTCCTCCCAGAAGTCACTTACCGTTGCGTGAAACTGATCAAAACCTGTGATTTATTCCGTTTTAAACTAGGGTTTCGACGTAAAAGCAAATAATTTCAGTTGCGAATTACTTGTGTCCTCCTCAATCTTGCTGTTCATTTTTACTAACCTCTTCATCAAATAAATAACATTGCGATTTATATTGAGTGCTGAAGCAGGGTTTAATAATACTCACGGACTTCCTGGATACCTTGCATAGGAGATAATAGCTAAGCGTTGTTGTTTACGAATCGCAGTCATATTAATGAGTAATAACCGACCAACACGTTGGTTATTACTCATTAATAAACCTATGACTAAATAACATTAACCTATGACTAAAGACCATGCTAATAGTGACACTAATCATTGCTCTCCTTCGAATCGCTGAAAGGAGTATGACAGTAATGTACAGTTGACCGCAATGTTAAAAGGACATGGTGCGGTTGCGGACTCGCACTAAAACTACGGTAGAATCTGGCACTTTGACAGATTTCGTCATCGATCGGCGCCACAACTGATCGTCTCGTGAGCAGAGAGACGACGGTTGGCGCCGATCGATGACGAAATCTGGCAAAGTGCCAGATTCTACCGTAGTTCTAGTGCTAGTCCGCAACCGCACCATGTCCTTTTAACATTGCGGTCAACTGTAGCCGTCCGCTAAAATAGATGCAGTGTCGCCCGCGCAGAGTAAAAAAATTTAAAATTATCTGCGGTTGCGAAGACACGGTTCTCTGAAATGGTATTTTTGGCTTTAGTTTTCATTATTAGAAAATAAGCCATGTGCGAGGCACGTGCGCCTAGTTACGAGATAAGGAGAGTTAAACCCTAGGACATCTCCTAAGGGCTCTCGATGATTGTTTTTAGTGATTTTCATACAAAAAAGGCACCCTCGCGGCTTTCTAACTGCCAAATGCAGAGCTCTGAATGCCCCAGACACTATTTACTTTACTTGAATGATCCTAAGATTCTCATTGCCATGATCGAAAAATTGTAGTAAAAGAGGTATCCAGGAAGTCTGTGAGTATTAGTAGACCCTGCTTAGGCAAGGTATCCAACTGTCTAATTCTGCAAAATGAGGCCAAAAAGGCCATTTTCAGTGATAAAAATTTGCACCGCTTTTTCTTTACTCACTTACATGGACAAACTACTCTCCTTTCCTCTAGTGGAACTATTTTACGTAATCGCTGGATTGTGATTCCTTAAGGCAATTCATGTAGCATATGAAGCCGCGGGAAAACTATTCCACACGATTCTGGCCTGCATGAGGGTTTGGTCCTCCACTCGACTTGATGTGATGTATATTGGGTGGATTCAATAGCGGTGCTTTTGAAGAGGGTGTCTTCGACATTTTATTTGAGAGAGGCTCAGCAAGCATAATCGCAATCTGTCCAAGGGCTTGCTTGATTCAAGCCAGTGCATGTGATCGGAGTGTGAATGAAAATTCACCCGACAAAGGAGCAACTAGAGAAATTGCAAGCAATTTGTTTCTTTACAGGCGTTTTCCACTGTGCTACAATGCTGCATCGATAATGCATTTCTGACAGCTTTCTTCTATCGCTACAAGCTGATTTTGGAACACACATCATTGAGTGTTTCCTCAAGAAAATTCGTGGCTTCGATCATAATGCAATATGCGAGCGCTATAGCTATTTCCACTCCACTAACTCTATTCGCGTTCAGCAATCACAACAGTAGCATCGACAAACTCAGAACGATGGTACGTTTGAGAGCATTATGTTCAGGGCCGTGAAGAACTGTTCCGTTTTCGGTTCCGTATTCCCGACACTTTTTGGGTGGTTCCGCTCCGCTTCTGTTTCCAGGTTTTTGAGCCTGGAAACGGAAGAGAAAACGGGTAAGAATGACACCTATGATGCTCTCTCGGCTAGGTTGTGTTTAATTTGGAGGATGCTGAAAATCGTACTCATTGTGTTTAAACAAACATTTGAGCGTGGCTCAGATTGTTCCCTTGAGGCTAGGCGCCACCAAATTGTTACCCTTCCCACAGAATGATGACTGGACATTAATATTAACGCTTCTTAAGAAATTTTTGCGCAAATTTTATTCCAAAATAGTTTTCTGGCCGAAAACAGGGGGTTTGGGAAGTTTTTTTGTTGCACATATTTTTCTTCTTGGTGGAAATATCTTCTGTTTCGGGGTCAAATTTACTATACTCCTTCGCGAGCTTGCGCAGAACGAGGGTAGAGAAAGTGTGAAGAGGAGACTCAATGTACGCGCGCAGGCGCACGCGATGAGCGGAAAAAATTTCCTTCGAAACAGAGGATACGTATCCTCAGATTTCGAGTTAAATTGGTTTCCGGTCATCACGTGCGTCTGCGCGTCTCCTTCTTCCCACACTTTCTCGTTGTCTCTACTCTCGCTCCGCAAAGGCGCGCGACGGCACAGAGTAGATTTGGCTTGGAACCAGAGGGTTCCTGCACAAATAACGCTGATTGTTATACGGTTTTTCTTTTTCTGTACACTGCCCTTAAAGAGCGGTTATATGCTGAAAGTATTTCTGGGAATGCTTTCTCAAATCATCGAATATTATTTGGAAAACGCGCAAAGCCTTTTCTCGGCTTTAGTTCGAATTATTCCTAGTTTGCTGACTGAAATCACAAGTTATCGAAGGAGAGGTGCATTGATTGGAAACAGAGAGAATCGTGAATGGCTCGTCATAAAATTTTTCAGTTCTCTTTCTCGTTTCTGGCGTTTTTTAGCCATTTTCCTCCTATTTTCGTTTCCGAAAACCTCGAGTAAGATACCCGCGCAGCCTTGATTATGTTGTTTGCTCTCATGCAATACCTATTAACCCTTACTTTTGTATGTCTCTTGTTCATACACCAGTTCACAATACGTTATTACAAAAGCCTTCATTTATCCATTTAAGAACGTCGACGTTGACAAATTCGACGAAAGTTTTGTGCTTGGCGATGGACCAACTGCGCAATATTTTGCGGGCGGAATGCTTGTTGGGGGATTGCTAACTATCATAGTATTATCAATAGTAATCAAACATATTTCTGTGATACTCTCCAGTCACAACATCATGAACACAAAGTCAAGAAGGATGCATCGCATGGCCATAGCCGCTCTGATTGTACAGGTATTACGGCATTTTTTCAAATTCAGGCACTGTTCGCGATAAGCTTCGTTTTCGGTTTTAAGTGGAATACCGTTACAACGACTCCAGAAGCAGGGCAAAGTCAAACATGAAATGGTATACCTGACTTAATCGACTGGCTTCTGTCAGACAGACGAGGTCAGTTCGCATCTTCGCCGAGGTGTGAATGATTTTAGATAATCCTTCACTACACCCTTCCAAAAATAAGTTCAGGCGACCGTTTCCAGACAGGACTCGTAAGCTTTCTAGAGCGTGTTGAATAGGTCGAACCAACGGTATCCTTGGAATGTGCCGAAAAAGTCAAAGTCGCCATTCCGTTCCCGTCTGAGACGGCTCTGGGAGATGTCGGCACCTCCCTCGCGTCAAGCGTTGATGTATTGCGTCGATTCCATTATAGAATCTTCGTTATGGCACATCCACGGCCAGAATCATCCAAGCAAACATCTGAACAGCTTCCTCTTCGTGCAATCCAACCTTTCCATCTGCGACCTCAGTGCTGTCCACGTCTCCGATCCGCTTACATCATGATACGGCGAATAGCGGAGCGCGCTACGGCGCAAAGTGCGACACGGATAAACCTTGGTTCGACTCCCCCCCCCCCCGATCCCATGACTTCCTTACTCTCCCCCCCCGTGAGGAGATTATGACCACGACTAGGGAGGAGGATATCTTCTGATCTCATTTTAATACCCTCGATTTTTCCATGATTAAAGTAGATAGCAACTCAGACGCCTCTGCAAGCTGCATTTTTTAACACACTGAGGGCACACAGGTGCAGTTTCGGGTACGAAAACCACATCAAGAAGATAACAGTCCGTATTATCTGAAAGCGTTTCCAAAATTTCGGTTGTAATGAGAACTTCACAAGTATTTTTTTCGAAATCATTAATAAGGCTTCTTGCGTTTCAACAACGCTCGGAAAAGCTAGTTCCGGATCTAGATAAGAGGATTATTTTTCATATGGTTGAAAATGGCCTTCGTATACTAAATTTTGGGTGTGATGCAATCGTTTGTATCACACCTAAAAATTAGTCTCTAAAGATCGTTTTGAACGACTCGAAAAAAAATCAAGGCCGGGTTTGACTTTTCCGCACGTTGCTGCAACGAAAATAGCCCCATTAACAACTTCGAAAGGTACTTGTAAAATCTGCATTACAATCTTGTGCTTTAAAATTCTTTCAGAGACCACTCCAAGTGTAATCTCTTCGGCTCAAAGCTGCGTCCCTGAAATTTCGGGTACGTTTTCGGATACGGACACTCATTATCTAAACATGATTTTCGTACACGAAACTGTGCTCAATAAGGGCATCAAAAAAGGTTAGGCCGCGATCATACTTGCGTCGCGGCGATGCATGAAAAACAGCGGTATCGTTCAATCGCGGCGATATTGCCCTTTAGAGGAAATCGATTGTTTTGATTAGCACAAAGGCAGTTCGTGGGGTTAAATGGGATGAGATATTCATGCGAGATTGGTTGGCACCGGCATTTTCAACCACAATGCCGAATTCATCAGCAAATATGCATATCGCCGCGATTTTATTGCAACGTTGCCCAATGGAGAGTGGAGCCGATGTCATCGCGGCGATATGCGTATTTGCTCAATATTTTGTAGATGTGATTGGAAACGTAGATTTCAACCGATCTCGAATGTCTACATCATCCCATTTCACTCAACGATCAGGCTACGGCGCGAGGTGTGATACAACCCAACATTGGTCCGACCCCCCACCCAAGTCAAGCGATTTGCTCAGCCCCCCTATGAAAAATGACGACGACGACCGGGGGGCCGGGGGGGGGGGGAGGTCCTCATTTCGTAATTTTTTCTTTTATAGTGAACGAATCTTTAATTCAAGACAACATCAAGACCTAATAACGCAATAAATAAATGTTTTCCACGAAAGTAGACAAAAACAACTCTCCTACGACAATGGCACCAAATTTTTGTTCAATGACTGAACGTTCATTAGTGTCCTGAGGGCACACAGTTGCGGTTTCGGGAATGAAAACCACATCTAGTAATTGACTATCCGGATGTGAAAACGCACCCAAAGTTTCATGGACGCAGCTTCGATCCGAACAGCGCAACATAGGGTGAGTGGAGCCTGTTTTCATGCCCTGAGGGTCCATAGGTGCGGTTTTAGGCGGTTCAAATATTTACAAGTATTTAACGAAAGTTGAATTAGGGAGTTTTGCGTTGCTACAACGTGCGGAAAACCTAGTCACGGACCCAAGCAATCAATTTCATTCTTTTAACCGGTTGAAAACGGTCTTTGACGACCCATTTTTAGGTGTGATACAATAGATAGTATCACACCTAAATCCATACAAATCAGGTGTAATACAATCGATTGTATCACATCTATAAATGGGTCTTCAAAGACCGTTTTTAACCGGGTAAAAGAATGAAATTGATTAATTGGGTCCGTGACTAGGTTTTCCGCACGCTGTAGCAACGCGAAATTCCCTAATTAAAAATTCGATAAGTACTTGTAAATATTTCACAGCTACCGATTTCTTCATGGACCCCACTCTATGTAGCGCTGTTCGGCTGCGTCCATGAAACTTTGGGAGCGTTTTCACATTCGGATAGCTAATCACTAAATGTGGTTTTGATGCCTGAAATAGCACCTATGTGCCCTCAGGGCTTGAAAACAGGCTCCGCCTACCCTATGTAGCGCTGTTCGGATTGAAGCTGCATCCATAAAACTTTGAGAGCGTTTTCACATCCGGACAGCCAATTACTAAACGTGGTTTTGATGCCTGAAATAGCACCTATGTGCCCTCAGGGCATGAAAACAGGCTCCGCCCACCCTATGTAGCGCTGTTCGGATTGAAGCCGCGTCCATGAAATTTCGGGAGCGTTTTCACATGCGGACATTCGTATTCAAAATGTGGGTTCCGCGCCCGCAACCACTCCCATGTGCCCTGAGGGCGTAAAAATCGAAAGGCGATTTCATTAAAGGCAGTGGTCGCGATCAAATATGCTTGTCGTCTTTTTCTCTCCAAATCCTTTCCTGGGCCTCGAGTAGTAGGACCTATAAGAAAAAATCGCGAGAAAACCAGTTTTGGGCCGAATTTGAAACCTGAACTTTCTTGCCTTTTGATGGTGGACGAGCCCTCTCCACATCATCGGCATCGATGACCTCTTATATCAAGAACATCAGCTAGCTTGAAATTGAATGTCAATCAATGAACCTTCGAATTTATGTACACATCTAGTCAAAAACTTTGACTGAAGTGATGCTTTCATTATTCAACTGTTTTTATTCGTTAAATTTGCATTTATTTCGTGCTCTGAATGTCGATGATTTTTGACTGCTCGGCATGAGACTGCGATCTGTTTCGTCATCGCTGTGCACGTGTGCACGAACTAGCTTCTTTGGGCCCTAGAAACTCTATTTGTAGACCGTTTTTCACCGCGCTACCTTCATAGTTTTTCAGCTGTTTTTGATCTAAGCTGATTTTTGTAGTTTTTTCGATAACGTTTTTCATCGTGACCACTGCCTTTAAGGAAATTGTAACAGTTATCACAGCGAACAACGCTCTTTCGTGACAGTCAGCTATCCATCGTTTTACAACTTTGCGGAACTTTTTATATTTAACGGGATCGAACTTGTGAACTCTAAATCGCCTAAGAATGCGTCTAAGATTATGAAATTCCTAACATCACTGTCATTTCGCTGACAGGATAATCCGCTTGTAATGACCTCGATGATATCGAATACTCAACACCGCTGCTGCTCACATATCCAGGAGCGCTTTGGCGACACCTTTTACCTTTCCAAGACTGGCCGTGCTACAGTCGTCTATTTTCTTGCATGCTTTAGCACCAGTGAATTGTAAGCTCTTCTTGTGTGTTCCTGCCTCATTTTTACATCCCCATTTCATATCTTGAGTCATTTGTTTTTTTTTCGCAGATGTTTCTCACTGTTCAGTTTTTTTATCTCTTGTCTAATTTCTCAGACAGTCGGGGCTTGGTACGTCGGCACAATACCGTTAGTACGCCGGCACAAAGGGATGGGCAGCACCTGTGCTGTAGCTGCTGGTAACAGCAGGATATGGTGGCAACGACCAGGAGTTCCTGTTGCTTGTGCTGGCGTACTAACGCTTTGTTTATCGTGGCACGCGTGCTATTTCCAGCCACTCTCTCCTAATGTCTGCTGACACTCATCCATTGATTTTTCTAATACGAATGAACATTGCAGCATCCTCTTGTACGACGGCGGCGGGGATATAAGGCGGCCAGCCTCGCTTAGGGGATAGTTGGCCGTTTGAGGCCAGTCCGAGGAGGTGGCCTTGTGTCACTGTTCGGAAGTTAATTTTTGGAGCGCTGAGCGAATCGTCTCCATCGCCCATCGCGAGGGAAGCCTCCTGGTTGCGGACCGCGGCGAGGATGTTCTCCTTGCTGCTGGCCGTGATAAGAGTTATATCCAACACCGGTAAGGAGCGTGGCAGTCCAAATTCTGTCGATAATGAGCATTAGTACGCCAGCATACGCTGGCAGGATATGCTGCCGCAACCGGGAGCTCCTGCCCACAACGAGCGTTAGTATGCCAGGTTTGCCTGGCATACTAACGCTCTCTCAGTATAATCTCCAGTTTTAATTTGACCTCTTATTGTGATCTCATTTTGTCGTCATTTTTTATACTAACGGGATGGTTCTTAATCCCCCCCTCCGGCCTGATAGAAGTCCATCTTGTTTCTTGGTTGACCGAAGGTCCGACCCCCCATCCCACCGGATGTCGATGAGTCCGACCCCCCCCCTCTGTGATACATCACACCTCACGCCGAACCCTGTCAACGATATGCTGTTCTGCTCGTCAAAACAATCGATTCCCTCAGAAGCGCAATCCCGCCGCGATTGATCGATACTGCCTTTTCTCATACATCGCCGCGACGGTTGTATGATCCGGGCCTTACGCTCACTAAGTGTAGGGCTCTTCAACTTGCAGCTGCATCCATGAACCTTTGGGAGCGTTTCCAGATACGGACAGTCATATTCCGAATGTAGTTTTATCTCCTGAACGGCGCCTGTTTGCCCTCAGGGCATCGAAGATGTCTGGCCTCGGGCTGGATTAGATCTTGTAAGTTGCCTAAAAACGTATACTCGCAAACGAAATCTCAAGAGATATAGCAGCGGACAATGCTCATCCAAATCAGTCAATGTTCCTCCTTCCTTAGTTTCCTGCTAAAATTTAGGCTCCTGGTGGTAACTTTCGCATGAACACCGTCACATCGTCCGCACGACCGGCTATCATGTTCAGAGACGGTGATTTTTTTGCATTTTCTTCGCCGTTTTTAATTGTTTTGATGATAACGTAAACGTCGTCGTTTTGGGTAGGGTATAAGTGACCTAACCATTTCAATCAGATGATAAATGTCAAAAAAATAATTTTTCATCATAAAAAAATGAAAAAAGTCATGTCCTAAAATCACCGCTAGCTCAAAGAATTATGCCAAGCTTCACACACTCCTAACCTGCACCCAATACTATGTTAAGATTACCATCGAAACAGTTGAATAGGTGCCGGCTATACGAACGATTGGACGGTGATAATATGCAAAAGTTCATTACTGGCAGATGGAGTGGGAGAGAATGGATCAGAGAGGGCAGCCACAGACCGCTCCGCAGTGGTGAATTACTGTAGCAGCCAATGAGAGTTGAAAAGGGGAACCTGAGCACTCCCGAATATAGGTACTATACATAACACGCAGTAGATAAATTTCCATTGTAATTCTTGGTGTCAGTGGCAGATAACTTCTTGTAAAAAGGTTTAATAATCGCATGTATCCAAGATTCAGGTATCTTTTCGCTCATTCATATGACACTGATCGTGCTGGCCATTTCACGAATACCAGACGGAGAGAGGTCCTTCAGCATTTCAGCAGTGGTGTTGTCATCTATACCTGCCTTTCCATTCCTCATTTTCCGGACACAAATCAAAATTTGAGACTCAGTAGGTGGTTCCTCACTGACCTATGAACATGCGGGGAGTGTAGAGGACAGGAGAACATCTTTTTTCTTCCCGCAACTATACTGTAACAACGTGCAGGCGCTCCTCGGTTACTTCATTTCACAAGGCTTTTCGAACTTAGCACTACACTTCCATTCTCATTCGCGGTCGCTTTGAACTGCCGTCGCAACTTCTCCCCCATACGCTTCTTCTCCACGAAGTTTACTGCAATCTGTGGAGCGCATGCTCTGTTGGATGTAGATGTTGCTTCCACTAAGACGTAAGCGAACGTCTTCAAAATAACAGAGCTAAACGCAGCCCCAAATGCGAAAGACGGCTTCGAAAAATATCGGTGGTCAGGTTGCGCCTCTTCGGTCCCCAGTTGTGGTCAACAGCCTCAACAAGGCTGTGTCACTGGCACGCTTCGACTTGCAATCGTCATCACTGGTTCTCTTATTCAATAGTCTATGGTATTTCGAAATGGTTATCGTTATCGTTCGGAAAGCTTCATCAGGCTTGATCGAAACGAATCTGTAAAATTTTTCAACCAGAGAACCACTGTAGGTGAGTGCAGGTTCAAGGTACTGTACGAGGTGTGGGCCGACCAGTTTCCCTCCGACCCCCCCTCCAATGCCAATTTTGCTCAGACCCCCCCCCTCTGTGGAGCCCATATTGTCGCCTAACCCTGTGCAGGCTCAACCGTACCAGTGGCACATTTATGTCATTGTTAACAGCAAGAACTGGGATTTTAAGGGGGTGCGAGCTGACCATTGAAATAATTTTTCAAGGTTTTTTTCTGCCTTTAAAAAGGCGCCTCGCTCAACATCCATGACGCGGCCCTGCTTTTGGGAGCGACCTTAACAGTTCTCAATGGAAAACTTGAAAATGAAGTTTATCGTGAACAGTGCCTTTGATTGTTTTGTTTCATGCAGTCAATCCACACACATGCTACATATTTAGTTTGGTGCGGTCCTCATCTCAGTAATCGTGCCTCTTTTGATGGTCGGTCCTGCGGTGCTCACAGGTTTTGCGTTTATACCTGACCCTCAAGGTTCCGCTTTAGAGTTTTGCTCCAGATTATCCAAGATTAACCTTTACTGTTCCAGTCTTCAGTGCGTGCGCATTCATGTTATACTCACTGAAATCTGTCAACGGGACCATAGCTATGATTTCTATGACACCGTGTTACAGGTCAGTCCGATCCGGTATAGAATATTTTCAAGGCGGATTGCACCAGCTTTCAAACCCGCTCTCACAGTTCACGACAGCATTACTATGCGGAGCGG
Source organism: Aplectana chamaeleonis (assembly GCA_029168955.1). NCBI lineage: Eukaryota > Metazoa > Nematoda > Chromadorea > Rhabditida > Cosmocercidae > Aplectana > Aplectana chamaeleonis. Next base: position 84,370 of record JAPDOI010001725.1, read on the forward strand.
GCGTTCTGTGATGTGCTTCCACACGCAAATCAAGGATTTTCGTGAGAATTGTGGATGGAAAAGCATGGCACGAATAGTCAGTTGGCCGAATACCTGTAGTGAACTGCCACGGCCCGCAGTGAACACTTGCCGTTCGTTGTAGGAGGACTACAAGGGCGCGATAACGAGTTAAGATAACTATTAGCTGTTTGAAGGCGTACATTTGCTTTCAGAGATCATTTTCTGCGCATCACTAGACTCGGGCGCCTCACATTTCATGCAAGATCTAAAATCCAAGATGCTATGACCGTAACCGATGTGGATAGCACAAGAAGCCCTCGATAAACTTTTATTTACATAAGTTCGTCACTGCTTCTGTACATACACTGCCTACGAATATTCTAACTCCGTTTTACATCTGCTTCTCATAATAAAAGGTTTATTATCGATTTGACGATTCCATAAAACTGAGGACGTAACCATACTTACTTTAACAGGTGACGCAACGCGTTTTTTACCTCCCATGTCTGACACGGATGCTCTCTCTATGCTACGGCCTTATAGATTAGAAGGGCGACAGCTCTGGAATCGCGCTGAGGGTATCACCAGCAAATTGACAAATACTTCCTCAAGCTCGTCTTATGCTGGCTTGTAGTTGAGCACAGCGAGCCTAACGTAAGGGGGTGTATGGTAAATTACCGATAAGTGTGTATGAAGGAGTAACGCCATTCTTTTGCAGATCATACGATCTGTTACGGACACCGCTCAGCGCATATGACGGGCTTGGTCTAGAGCATCAACCTCCAAAGCGTACCATGGGCATGCGCGCGGGGCTCAGGCCTACACAGAGAACAGGCGAATGATCCTTTGGCTTACGTTGATCAATCTACTGGAATGCTGACCGTTCTCAAAGGCAATTGATACCTTGGAGGACGACCAATACTACAGCACATTTCAGCGATGACCGTAATTGCACCGCTGCCTTTTCTCCGCTTACCTCCAGGATCAAAGCCGAAAGTAAACTTCCCTTAGGTAAGTAAGGCTTTTTCTAAACTGACTCCACATGGTTCACACCTAATCCTGGTAGATAAGTAATAAATTTACTCGCTTTCAGGAAGGGATATTTGTCAGGAGTGACTCTCTTCGATTAAAAAAGTTTGCATATTCAAAGCATTTTATGTACAACAACGATATGTAGGAGCATATAATGAAAACAAAGATAAGGGCACGTTAGTAATCCACATGGGTAACACAGTATCTAGCATAGCTCAAAGTGCTTTAGCCATTAATTATTCAGAGCTCTATCATAGACTTTCGCGGGATTACTCAACGTGTCAGGCTATGTTTCTCAACTATTCTGCACAGCCGTCGAAGCTTTTCTCTCCATAAAAACTGAAAATGCACTAAGAAGGGAGGGTTGTCCACATTATATGGAGGCAGGATGGCGCTTCAATAATCTCTGTTAAAAATCGGCTAAATGCATCAGACAGTCCAAAAAAAAACAAAAGTTTCTTGCCCACACGTTAGAATCAAATTTATTTGATCATTGGAATAGATTTATGTACGCTTTGATAAGAAATAGAAAAAACCTGATGCAACGATGCTTTTTTAGGGAACAAAATCACGCCTCGTTGTTAGGAATATTGAGTTTCATGAAGGGCGGGGTTTGCGATAGAAATACTTTTTGAGCTCTCTTCACAAAAATGTAGGTCTGGTAAATACAAAAGTAAAAGGAAGTGAAAAAAGGGAAAATTGCAGGGAAAACGCCCAAAAACAAGCCGGGACGGCCAATTACTTGTGTCTGCCAGCCCCTTAATTAACGAGTTTTCCATAAATGTCTGCTTATTCCTATATTATTCTGCTTTTAAAGTAGCCAGTAGCCTCTAAACGTGCTCAGAAATTACTTTAGAAGGATAATTGAAGACTCCAAACAGGCTTTTATAAAAATCTCGATAATCATGATCGACACCAAGCAATAACTTGTTCGTGAGCGTTTTTTCTGCAATTTTTTTTACATATTTTCACTTTTGTGATGGCCAGATCTACCTTTCCATGAGGATAGCACAACAACCGAATTCATTGAGAACCCTGCCTTTAAGTGAAACCTTACCTAGCAGCTCGTATCGAGCTGCGCATCAGCGGAGTAAATAACGATTAGCTGCAAAAACAATCTACAACTGTTTGCTCACTTTTTTTTAGAACGATATAACAACAATTATTTCCTTTTTCCATTTTTGGACGTGTGAATGTTTCTATGAAATCGCCTAAGCAATGTCTTCTCTCAGATCAGAAATAGATCAGTTGTCGTTACTGCCCTAGGCATTAAGCCTATTCTGAGCACGGGATATGGGAATTCCTCTGGGCGGAAAGGATGTTAACGAGAGGGGTCAACGAGAGCTCTCATTCGTGCTGTTTAAAGAACAACAGGAAGATAATTCTTGATTGCTCCATTCGCATCTATTCATTTTCCCAATTAGCCATCCCTTTCTAGCCCCACAAACTTTTAGCTGCTACGGATCTTACCCAAAATTATATTTTTCCTCGAGTGAATGGTCACTTATTTCCGAATCAAAATGTAAGGTCTTCCAAATAGAGGCACTGTTTTCGGAGGCGAGAATCTTAGTTTGCTTTAGGGGTTTTTTTAGTCAATCTGAATGTATATTAAATTCTTTCATGTTTCTGTTCATCGTTTATGATTGAATACTAAATAATAAATAAATAAACTCCACCGTATCAACACCTAACACCCCCGCCCCAAAATAAGATAATTTTTTCCGTACTACCTCTTTTGGATCCAAACATAGAAGTATTTGACCTCAGTTTCCTAAAACAAAAACGGCCGCCATAGAAAACAAAATGTACTCAGGGACAATTAATCATAACGCTTTCAGCAAATTTTTCAAAGTGCTTTCCATCCATTGTTATAATGCTATCAAAAAGCGGTGCTGACTGTTACGACACCCTGCGTAATGACAAGGCGTCAACATCGAAGTGCTTGAAGCTTCTCCAGGTAGTCACAATTGTGTTCCGCCATGAGGAATGTGGAGTCAACCATTTCCTGAATTGTTTGTAGTACATGTAGTTCAGAAGTCTAAATAAGGAACTACTTTTAGTCAACTTGGCTATTCCGGATGAAATTATGTAGCTCATCTAGAATCATTTTTGAGATAGAATTCGAGTATTCTCTTCGCAACTGCCTACAATGACTCTGAATAAGTTATAGGCGTTTTTTAAAGCCTGGCAAGGTAATCAAAAAATCGTTTTGAAAGGACGTCTTGAGTTTTTTTCGGATATTGCTTAAAACTTGTGTGTAAATGTGGGTAATCTAAGATGCTAAGCAAGAATCTGAGGCTTGCATGTCGAAAGTTACTGTCTGTTACGGTAAGTGCCGAGTCAAATAGGCGGCGAAACCTACATTGCTTGGTGACTCAAAAATCAACAAGTGAACATCAGGTTCGTATTCAGCAACCCGAATAACCCCGCTTACAAATTTGAAGTGAAATCTGAGACTTTTCCCAAGCTACCGCATACCCCTCGTAATCTATCGTAATCTGTCGTGAATTGATAACGGACCTCCGATTCGTGTTGAGCACTTTAAATAACTCGCAGAACGAGATTCTGAGCCACATCTACCATAGCATTTCGGAAACTGTCGGTAGTCGCGTTTTGGAATCAAAGTTACCCTGACGGGAAACTTGGAATGAAGTGAGTCTAAAACCTTGAAAAACCGGCAAATGATTCTTAGACTAGTGACCAGTAACCTAAAGAACCGTCATGCGGAAATTTTAAGTCAAAGCTGAAGCATTTGTCCTGAACGCTGACAGAACCCCCTAATTGAAATAAGGGAATGCTCAACCAACATTCTTTACAAGTCCAAAACCTATGCTAGGTTCCAAACTCTACGCGAAGTTCGAAGAATGACCGTTCACCCCAACTTCTTCCGGAGGGGGTGGGGTTCCTTAAAGAGCTGAACATGAGTATCTGGTTTGTTTCCAAATTTTCGAAAGATTACTGCGCGTTTTGGGAGGTGCATCAGGTACGAAAATCAGGAAAAATCGCCTATAGCTCTTTTTTCAGAGTGGTTTTAGGCATATGGAAAGGGCTCATTCGGACTCTAGGTTCGAAAGTGTTTCTAGAAAAAATTCATTTGGAATGGCCAGGCTGGGTAATAGTACTTTCCTTGTAAGAATGAGGGAATGGAGTTGATAAACAATGCCGCTACTCACCTGCAGCCAAACTCTTGCCTCATCGCTGAGCCCATCATCGACTGCGGCGAGTTCTGGATGCCCAGCACTGCAATGTATCTGTTTTGATCTAAGTACACATGTATGTACACAACAATCTAGTAATCAAGCTATTCCGACCTAAATAATTTCGGATCGCCGGTAACATTCTGTATCAGAAATAGAAATGTTGAGACTTACGCGTTCTCTTCATCATTCTTTGGTACATGATGCTCCTGCTCGAGCAGTCGTTTTACCTGTAATGAATGTAATGATGTTTCATTGTTTTTCCACACAACGTTTCCCATTTCAGTTTCAGTTTGCGCTTTTGCTGTTTGGCTCAAAGGCAGTGTTCACGAAGATCTTCGTCCCCGAGTTTTTCTCATAAAACAATGCGTTGGCCTCCAAGTGTTACCAAAATTATGAAGAAACGGCGAGAAACAAATTAAAACGTCGTATTCCAGTGACATTATTCTATAACACGGACTAGTTGTCCGGTTGGATGAGAATGTCCATGATGGTTGTCACCGGTGGAAATTTAGGTCAATCGAAAATAGAAGAATATTATATGCAGAGCAAGATTAGTTAGGGCCTTAAAGAAATAAAGGAGCAATAGAGAATAGAGAATCGCAAAGGACGGGTCCACAAAAGATTTCATTGTCACAAAAAAACACTCCCTGTTCTACTTAAAGGCAGTGTCCACGATAAAAACCATGTCTGATTTTTTGGTGGAGATCGGCAGCTGTGGGGCCTAGCGCAACCCTAACGTTGAGAAAACTAAGAAAATAAGCTCGGAATGGTCCCCTACGGCCCCAAAGTTGGACACCCGTCAGCTCGTCACACCCAGATGCACTTCCACGCCCACCGACTTGAACAAATGAATGCTCGAGATCGTGAGATGAGCGATGGTTTCCGAACCATAGAGCCTTTCTTCTTTTCATTCTCAACTTCTCTCTTTACTCAGGTCAGCTCGCATTTCTCGGCTGCAAAATCAACTTCTCTCTTTACTCAGGTCAGCTCGCATTTCTCGGCTGCAAAAGACGGAAGTTACAAGCCTTGGACAACTCGTCCACCATCTTTCCTTAGCTCAATTTTTGAGGGACCGTAACTCCGTTCCCAGAAGGTCTTGTACAATCTAAAAGACGTCACTGGAATCAGAGTGGAACCGTCTTCAGGATGGCGGATAAGCAGGAAAACGATTCTTATCGTGAACACTGCCTTTAAAGGCAGTGTTCACGATAAAAAATGTGTTTCAGTTTCCACTAGGAATGGGTGGTGGAGGGGCAAAGTGTAAAGTTGACGTCGGAAGAAAGCATGGAAACGAGCCAGGAAACGCTCCAAAAGAGCCCGAAGTTGCCACTTTGAGCGCAAGGCAAACCCCAAAAGCGCAACACACGCCCTCCGACGTGAACAAATGAAAACTCGAGATCGTGTGGTGAGCGATGGTCTCCGTTCAGAAGCCCCGTTCTTCCCTTCATTCTCAGCTTCTCCCTTTCCTCAGGTCAGCTCGCATATATCGACCGCAAAGAACGGAAGTTACAAGCCTTGGACAACTCGTCCACTATGTTTCCCTAGCTCAATCTTTGAGGGACCGGAACTCCGTTTCCAGAAGGTCTTGTACGATTTCAGAGACATCATCGGAATCAGCGTGGGGCCGTTTTCAAGATAGGCGGAAAAGCAGAAAAGCGATTTCCATCGTGAACACTGCCTTAAGGGGCGGGGCGATACTTAAGGATTTCGTGTACTTCTGGTGCGTTTTTCTCAATTCCTTCGTCATTTTAGTTCTACCCGGAGGCCACTTAATCATTATAGCAAATAATCCCAGATTATCGTGAACACTGCCTTTAAAAATGTTATACGATGTGAGTGGCCGAGGAGGCCTGTTTTGAAGAACTATGACTTCATCAGAGATCCATTGATAAGGAAGTTAACGCATCATTATGTTCTGTTCTCCTGATACGTGTGATCTTATGGCTTGCACTGGACGTTTAACTTTTGAGGCCTCTTCCACTTGTCTCATGGCCGAAATATGGGACAGGTGTCTCCTTTCTGGACCCTGATAGCTACGTACTGCAGTGCTGCCTTATTTGGTCAGTGGTCACTTACAAGGGACGCTTGTTGCCCTCCGGTGGCGACTGGGAAAATCATGTTGTCGTTGCTGTAGGTCTGTGAGGGTATAAAAATGAAACATGCTTGACATTGGCTAAATGGCTAGGGAGATTCCAAAACCGGCATTTTTATCGCTTCAAAAAAAGGTAAGGGTACGGAATCAGGGAACTTTTGGTGCGTTCAGAAATTTTTCGTCGGATTTGGCTCAAAACTTTTAACTGGGGTTTATTTAGGGCTCTGAATCCGAATCTATCCTATTCCGGGCCAGACATAGTGTTCCTGTAGATTACGAAAGGCATAACGCCTTTTAACAGGCGATACCTACCTTAAAATTTCGAAAATCGAAAAATGGACCTCAAATTCGTGTACATCGTCCCAGATAACACCCACAGTGGAACTTTGAGTTAAATCTGAGACATTGACCGAGCTACCGTATACCCACCGTAACCTACCGTAACTTATTGAAATTCGATAAACGGCTTGCAGATTCGTGTTAGGCAGCCCGAATAGCCCCTATCTAAAAGTTTTGGGGCGATTCAATCGTAGGGTTCTCGAAATCGTCAGAAGTCGCGTTTGGGCAGCAAAATTCCCCACATTCTGGAGCTTCGGACTAAATCAGACGTATTTTTTGGAATATTGACAAATGGGCCTTAGACTCGTAATTACCCAGAAACAAGTTTTCAGGCCAATCCGAGACAATTTTTTTTACGCCTAAAAATTGTCATTCGTGTACCCCTTTTTTATAGGCAAAGCTATGGAAATGCCCACTTTTGGAAATTTCCTGTGAAACTCTCAGGCATTTAGCCGATTCTGAGTTATAGAGTATTGGAGCACTGTGCTCCCCCTAGAACATATTAAAATGGCATCTCGAATATCCATCCTATGTGTGCAACCCTCCCTTGTTAGTCCCCTGTCTTCTCCCAAACTCTCACGGTGGGTGTTATTGCAGTCGGTTTCTCGGGAGTTTTGGATCTCTTGCTGGGCTGTTAGTGGCTTGTACTCGTGTCCAGCTTGCCGGTCCCACGAAGGCAGTCGGTATACTCATGTTCCGAAGTTCCGGCAAGCCCCGATGACGTCGTATAGGATCAAGAACATCATAGCCGGCTGATGCGGCCACCTGGGGCGGCATGCATGAACGCTGCGAAGAAGGTCAGGGAGCCGCTCCGCGTCCTTCGTGCGAGGCGTCGAGCCAGAGGTGACCCCAAAAACATGCCGTTGGCTTGACGTTGACACACAAGCTCACTACACACAGCAAACTCCACGCCTAACAGCTGTTTTTTGATTTGGTCCTCATCTAGAACGACTTTATTTCCGTGAAACTTTAGAGCCAAACGGGAAAATTATTCAAAAAATAATTAACTATGAAGAAGAAATCAAAAAAGACAGAAGTTAAGCACGATAAGAATTAAAAACAAAAACAGTTAGGCGGGGAGTCCAGCGTGCGTGGTGAGGTTGCGTCCTTACACAAAGGGGACGGCATGTTTTTCGGGTCACCTCTGGCTCGACGCTACGCACGGAGGACGCGGAGCGGCTCCCTGACCTCCTTCGCAGCGTTCATGCATGCCGCCCCTGTATAATTGCACACTCGAGTCTCAGCTTTGTTGCGAGTGCACATGGCTCCATGACTCCAGAAGCAAACACTGCTATTGACTTTTTTAAACCTCCAGTCATGGTCCAACTGCACCAAACTTATGACAGTTTGCGGTAAAATGAACAGTTGCGGTACTTTGGAAGAGATTTAAAAATCATTGACTGTAAAATAGCGGCTTTTCCTTCTTTACAACGATTCATTAGTTCTGCTTGGCCGACAAACTGTTGAGTTTATGCGCGTCCAGTTTACGTAATGAATTAAATTAGATTAAATTACATGAGAACTTGAATCTTTCTCACTCAATCTAAGCGGCTACCACCCGCACCATTGTAGGGTAATTCAGAGCAGTTTATGTTCAGCATGATCAATTAGATCACAACCACACTTATACAGAAACCAATGCGCCACTCACCTCATCGGAAATTCGATTGATTGGAGGTTTGGTGAACCTCCACAACACAATGTTCCCATAGCTGTCGACTATGGGAACTTTAACTGTTTGGAAGGAAAAGTCCTTCGGTCTTTCCTCCTCCTTTTTCGGTTTCTAAAAATTACACGATTAGCTGTACCGATAGGCACAATAAAATGAAAATAGTTCATCATTTGTTAGTGTTTACATCGAGCTTTTTTGGATGTGGTGCGACTTGCTCACGGATACGTTCCACCCGCCCTTCACAACCAGGCTGATTCCTTCTTTCTCGATTCGTGTGAGGATCTCATTTGCGCACAGAATAATAATTTATTTGTCGATCTAGTTGCGGATAAAGGCAGGGTTCGCGATAAAAACGGTTGTTGTGCTATCCTCATGAGAATGTGGATCCGACCATCACAAATGCGAAAATTAGTGGAAAGTTGCAGAAAAAACGCTCCGGAACAAGTTATTCCCTGGAGTCCTACCGCCTCCATTTATCGAGATTTTTATGAATGCCTGTCTTTCCAACTTTTATTCTGCCTCTAAAGTAATTTCTGAGCATTTGTGAAGACTACTGACTACTTTAGCAGCAAAATAAAAGGCGGATAAACAAGCGTTAGGGATAATCTCGTTAATTAGGGGGCCGACCGACACCACTAATTAGCCGGTATTCCTTGTTTTCAAGCGTTTCCCCCACGAACTCCCGGGGTTTTCCATTTATTTTAACTTTTGTGATGACCAAACCTACATTATCATGAGGAGAGGTCGAAAATCATTTTTATCGCGAACCCAGCCTTTGAGTCCGCCGAGATCCAAATGAGCTATTCCAATCCCGATAGAATCATTTGTAGTTACAATCAAAAAGTCAGCATTTCTAAGGACTTAATCAGTATAGTAGCTGGCATTTTCCGTTTCGCTCTTGTAGATCGGGTGTGTAGAGTGTACAAATACTGAATTGAAATTCGACACTGAACAGACTTCACTCTGGAAGACCGTTTCCGCTCTTTTCGCATGCGTACATTCTTGTCGTTCTGTGAGATGAATCATTTGAGGTACAAAAGAAGCGGATGAATAGGAAAAAGACCGGTATCCTTACGTGCTGCTCCATCACAAAGCCAAAAGTAGTACTCGCTGCCCTCTCGCGACTTATCAGCCCTTACCGGGGCGCAGTCGTTCCAGCTATGTCAGGAGAGCCGATGGTGCTCCATCAGCTCACTCCCATCAATTCAAGAGGAGTGTGAAAGTTATGTGGGCAGAAGAGGGAATAAAGAGGTACGCGGCGTTGCTACATGCAACAGAATTCATGCTAGTGCCGAATAATTGTTGCAATAGCTCCCTGGGACCTCGCCTTAGTCCAGCAACGTCCAGTGCCGTTGTGGTAGGTTGTCTAACCAATGCCAGAATGAATTTGGCTTATTTGTATTGAAAATTTCAAACCCCTTTTTCATCTGCTGGGACTCCGATCCTATCCTTTGCCCGAAATTCTATGATCAGCATGTTTTTAGGAAAATCACAAGGTGACAAGGTTGCATCAGGTTGATTTAACGTAAAGCGGCACCTGCACAATTTCCCGCAAAACTCATGTATTGTAGTTAGAATTCAACTAGTCATAGTTGTAGATTCTAATAACGCGTACCGAATGGTATGCCGCGTATTCGGCATCTGACCCAAAGGAGATCCTCAGTCGCCTGTACTCCCTCACCATTGTTTCTTCCTGAAATTGAGACTAGTATGCCTGTTTTCGGTCACGAATAGAGCTTGAAATTCATCTTTAATTCTTAGGAAACGGTTATCCATCGACATACCGATGTTTCCGGTGGAGGTAAAGGTATAATGTTTGGACGTGGGTCCTGTTGTATCCTTTGCAATGCCCATCGGACGAATAAGTTGCTGAATTTTTATCATTACATTAGGCTAAACAGAAGTTGCATGAATAGAAATAGTATGTGAAAACCATTAAACAGTTTGATACTCAGGCACTGGTGTCTAGGCATAGTCGGTACGGAAGAGGTTTGAGAAGAGTTAATGTGACAAGCATACTTATAAACAGAGAACTCGAAAGTCTGGACTAGATTGGCTGTTTATCATGGAATGTCCCTGAAATGTCTTGTTACTACACCACTTCACTCTGCTCTCACTCTTTCGTGCCTCAGTTTCTCTAATGATACTTCTCGAATTCGTATCATTCTCATAACGTCGGCATGGATCATGAAGAGACTTTACGTTCATTGTTGAAGGTTGGCGCAAACTCGGTGCCATATGCTATAAGATAGATGCACCGAGTTTGCGCCAACCTTCAACAGTGAACGCGAAGTCTCTTCACGATCCATGCCGATGTTAGTTCACTGAGGACATATGTGCAGTGTGCATGAAGTTCTGGACGAAACACGTACAGTATTCGCTGGCGTATTGCGCGGTTCTGCTCGCGGTAAAGGATTCCTCTCACTTGGATGATGTGAACCTGCTGAAATAATTAGATGGTCATAATTACGGTGATGAAGGTCGAGATTTGTGGCATCAATGACTTGCTAATTTCCGAAGAATCCTGCTGAATAGCCTCCTCATAAAATCTAATGTAACGTCGGCGTGGATCCGGAAGAGACTTTGCGTTCACTGTTGAAGGTTGGCGCAAACTCTATGCCACATGCTATAACATAGGTGCACCGAGTTCGCGCCAACCTCCACTGGGAACGCAAAGTCTCTTCAAGATCCATGCCGACCATAGCTACGAATGGGGCAGTAATTAGTGGAGAGATCCCCAAGACAAATGTGGGATGAATTACCGCAAGTGAACGCTCATCGTTAATCCGTTAGACTATAACAGATGAAAGAACCACTAAGTGTACTGAGAGGCCAGATCGAGCGATCTTCAGTGAGATAGAATCTCTTTCTTCCAATCCTGACAAACCGCTTATATCATCAAAGGTTGGCCGATAAGGAAACGACTCAAGATTTAGGTCAACCCTAGCGTTGGCGATTCGACCTCAGGCAGGAAAACACTGTTAGCAAGAAGTTCCCTTTAGTGTCCACCCCGAACACTGGGGTTTCGTAAAAACCTTCTTTTGTTTTTTTGTATAGGAAATAAAAACAGGCAAGTTTCAGTTTTTTAATTTCATTCAATGCACCTTGTTAAATGAAAAGATCAGAAAATGGGTTGCGATAGGTAATATGCCATACATGCGATCACGTACGGTGGTGAATTAGAGTGACACCTGGAAAATTGACTTCGCATCGACGTACCCTCTATAAAACGTCTTAATTCACATCATTCGAGGCGCGAGCGGTGCGCGCGACGCCTCGGCCTCCGTCTGCCCCATGCTCTCTCACTGTCTCTAACCTCCGCTCCGCACCAGCACGCTCAGGAACCAAGTGAATTTCGCCGTTTTATAGCCTGTAGACAGATAATAATGCTCTGCTGAAGGTATTGACTGAAGTACGTTTTCAGAACAGTATTTTGGTTCTACACAATATTTCGAAGGTGTTGATGGAATTCTTACTTAGAGTATCAAAGCCATGCTGTAACGTATTTAGGTATAAATTGCTTCGGTTTGACAAGGTAATAGCCATTTTCGATTTCGTGTTCTGCTCGCCACATAACTCCTGTAGATAGTGTTGGGGGAAAAATTTCATTAGAACTTTTGACTTCTTTTACCGTTTCGCAGCTTATCTATTCGAGACTCTTTTTTCAATTCAGCCCCTCACGCAGGAGGGGTCAAAATTTGAGCTACCGGTTGTTTCAACTGTTTCCTGTACAAAACAAAACGCACCGCTAAAATCTGAGCCTTGGTAAATGTCGGCTCAGCTTGGCACACTCGGTCATATTCAGCCTTCCAACGCTCTTCCAATACCTGCTGCATGCGTTTTGGAACATAGCCCTGAAACCGTAACTAAGTGATTTCAAGACAACACAGGACAACAGCCGTATAACTAACTGCATTTATGATTAAGTCAGATTGCTGCTATACACCACGACAGACCTGTTGTGTAACAATGCAATGCCGCTGTCCCTGAGGAGGCACGACACTGTATTGGACACTCGGTCGCTGTCGCTGACACCCGTTGCAGTGACATGCACGGTGACGAACGGCCGCGACAGAGACCGCTTGCCGCACGCTTTCCAAATTTTAGAGATAACATTCCTATTCGAGCTAGCGACCGTGACAGGTGTTGCAAAATGTTTCTACAACAACACATTTGTACTCTGCTTACCTGGCCCCCACACAATTCGTATCAGTTGACCGGACCTGTCGCGGTCGCAAACTTCTCGTATAACATTGACGTACATATATGTATAGTCATTTCTTGAAGAAGCACACAAGCTTAGAGTGCTCCGTAGGCCACATCGCCATTTGACACGATTTGGAAGAAAATACAAGAACGATCTCGTAGGCTAAGGGAGATTTCCGATGGGTGGACCCCGGCCAGAGGCTCGTTTTCTCTAGCTGTGCTAAGATTGGTCGTTTGTATTGGTCGTCCGTCACATAAAGAGAGGCTGTGTGTTAAATGCATTGACCTCTGCTCTGGTCACAATAATCATTGCGATCTTCCTCGCCATATCGTCTCTGGGTAGGGGGAAGCTAGGTCAAAAGTAGTAGCGCGCGTGTCGAGCGTGTGAGGTGGTCCCGTTACGGATTAAAAACGAGTGATTTCCCTGTGGTCAACTTTCTCCCATTTCTTCTTCTTAATTTTTTTCTTCCCTCACCCCCAACCCCGTTTTCACTATATGCTCAGCTGGCAACACTTCTATAGTGAATTCAAGAATTATAAAACAACTCTGTCCGAAACATACCATGACGAGGAAAATAGGCAACAACGACCAAACTGTAACTACAGGATTATTATACGAACAAGTGGTAATAGAAAAGCATAGAATTGAGAGGAGAACAACGATAAGAGAAAACGAATGGGATGCATATTGGTCTTGAAAAAATCAGCGGTGAATGATATCGATCGTTTTTAATCCGTGCCGATGCCACTCCTCAGGCTTCGCGGCTTCCCAAAAAATGACACCGACTATATGTGCGAAGCAGTATTCAGTGGTATTGATATTTAGATAGATCGACATCAAAAGGCTTTGACCCACTTCAGCAGCCGGACTTGAAGCGGGAAATCCGAATTCTCTCTTGCATAGTTTTGCTTCCTTGCGAAGGCGCACTCTCTCAAGTATTTCGCGGCGTGACCACATTTGAATCGGATCCCATTTCGGAGCGAAACGCTCAGGCAGCCATTTCATCGCCCTCTGCGCGTATTGACTGAGGGTCTGAAATATAATTGAATAAAATGAAAAACTTGGTTTTGCATGCATATGTAGACGATCACCTCCGGTACTGTGGCCACGGACTGCGCAAAGTTGAGCCCACTCCACATAGAAGAGAAGATCGTAGACAAGCTGGATGTGATTAGTTAGGCAATGAAGAAGAACTCTTTGTACCATGGATATATTTCTGATGATTTTTGGGCCTTCCGGGCTACGACAAATCTCCCGAAGAATGCGGACAATATTGGAAGTAATCGCAGAATAGCAACTATATGAGGTTAATTATTGTAAAATGCCGGACCTTCATAAGGTTCTCTAGGTTGTTTAACCTGAATTTGAGGATTGTCAGCACTTTTCGAAAATGTGCAAGGGATGAGACCCACATATCGATCGGAACTATGTTCGCTTGAGGTAAACCGAAAACTCGGCTAGAACGGGATCTTCCCCAACAGATTCATGCACAGCCATTCTTAGACTGGGCTCTTATTCGAAGAGATTCGAGCCTATTCATGCTTTTGTTTATTCCAAAAGGGATCTCTGCCTCGCCTATGTTCACGTGAAGCGCACATTCTGAACAGGGTGTATGCATGGTCGCTTCGTTGAATTTAGTCTAGTGAATGGATGGGCTGCGATGGTAGATCGTCACGCGCGAGCGATCGAAATCTTTCTAAGGGCCTGAGCAGAGTGCCACCGCGGCGCGGCGCGGCCTGATGATGGAAAGCCGTATTGATGGATCGCCGCGATCTATCAATACGGCTCTCCATCATCAGGCCGCGCCGCGCCGCGGTGGCACTCTGCTCAGGCCCTAACAGGTGAAGCCGCGAACATCGCACGGCCCGCCGCAATGATTGCGCCTCGTCCATTTGTTAGACTGAATTTGGCGAAGGGGCCTTCACCTACAAAAGCATTTTTGCTTACATAATACGATTTTCAAAGCCTATTTATTCTTTTTTATATGTAGAAGGACTACACTCACTATTAGTTCTACAGCAAACAGCAAAATAATATTGTATTTCATCGCATTTACAGAGTTATCACTTGATTAGTAGGCGCCGTTTTGCAGTTATAAATAATGTTTTATTTCATCGCATTTACAGAGTTACCACTTGATTAGTAGGCGCCGTTTCGCAGTTATATAGATTCAAAATCTAACTTTAAATGCATGTCAGGTATAGCTTGTGATGTTCCACAGCATATCAAAAACAGCGCTCACCATGGAATATGGTTGTCAAGTTTTCCTTAGTACTAAAAGACTACGAAAGAAGCGCCATCCGGGGTGAAATTACCAAAATTGGTCAGTTTTTGCTGATGGACGGGCCTAGTTCCAGATATCGATGAGTGGTAGCATCATGGGAGCATCAGCTGCCTATAAACTCATATTTAAAGGCAGTGGTCGCGCTCAATTATGCTAGTCTTCTTTTCCTCTCTAAACCCTTTTCTGGGTATAGAGTCGTAGGACCCATAAGAAAAAATCGCGAAAAAAACGCGGTTCTGGGCCAATTTTGAAGCCTGAACTTTCTTGTCTTTTGATGGTGGACGAGCCCACCCACATCATCGGCATCGATGATCTCTAATATCAAGAACATCAGCTGGCTTGAAATGGAATTTCAATCAATGAACCTTCGGCTTTATGTACACATCTAGTCAAACACATCGACTGAAGTGCTTGCTTTCATTGGTATAACTGTTTTATTAGGTAAATTTGAATTTATTTCTTCCTCTGAGCGTCGATGATTTTCGACTGCTTGGCATGAGACTGTGATCTTTCTGTGCACGTGTGCACGAACTGGAAATTTAGGGTCATAATAACTCTAATTCTAGCCCGCTTCTCACCGCTACCTTCAAAGTTTTTGAGCTGTTTTTGATCTAAGCTGATTTTTGTAGTTTTATAGATAACGTTTTTCATCGTTACCACTGCCTTTAATCACTGACATCTGATCGTCGACATGACCTCTTTCGAACTCCATTGTTTACGCTTTTGCTTATCTTACTTATTCATTGATATGCACTCTGAGGTGCGCCTTATTGTTATGCATTCTAAGGTGCAAGAACATGTCAGAAACCTAAGTTAGGAATAACGAAACAACTGCTGCAACAAAAAAAGGTGACACAAAAAAAACGAGCGAGTGAATTCGGACTGAAAAAAGATCCGGCAATACTCAAGTGCGCGATACGTTGCAGGACCTTCTATGACCACTCAAGCCTTCTGAGTTTAAAATTGGCGAGAAAGTTGAGTGTAAACCTAACCAGTTACGGGTTGCGGATCCTATTCCAATTGACTTCTTTTCATTACACGTCAAAAATACTGTATTGTGTGGGAAATCTAGGAATCAACGCAAGGTAAACAAGAAGTAGGGAATATACTTAACAGTAAGGCACAGCGTGGAACTCGATTTTATATGAACTGTAAATGATTGGGCGTCTTTGCGCCTATATACCTCTATTTTAGAGCCTCTAAAGCAGTTCTTCAGCTGTTTTCGAGAAAAAAAACAGATTTCTGCAGTTTTCTGAATGGAATCTTCAAAAAGCTCACATGTTCACTACCGGGTCATCCACCCAGTCGTTTGAGAGCGCCATGAAGAACCATGTTCCGAGCAATAGCCACGGACCAGCGAGGCAATAGGGAAGATTGCGGGTGCACTGAAAGCGTTGAGCTCAGTGAGGTTCGTTAGAAAGTTTCATACATTGTTCGATGGATTCAACCAAGTGTTCGCATTGATTGCAGAACTTGTGGTTTGCGAAAGCCACGCCTGGAAGAAGCCCATTCTATTCACTCACTTTCTCTATTACATTCTTCCTGTGCAATGGTACGGTCTTCACATATCTGTCCAACTCCTCGCGGAAGGCCGGCGTGTAGGCCAGAGTGTATAGCCCCTTAAACGCGATCGCCGTAGATGCGAGAGCCGCGATCACGTTCAGCAGTACAATAGGGAACCACATCTCCATAGTATTCGAACTAAAATTGCCAAGACAGCTCCAAGGAGTGGCAATCTGAAAGTTCAACTCAGGATTTGGAAAATACTCAGAAAATGTGACCATTCCATAAGAGTTTAAGGTTCAAGACTAAATATTCACGTTTTGGCCTTCACACTCTGAACGGGAGTATCAGCGTTTCACTGTTGGTTGCTAAGGTAAATTATCCTTATCGCCAAAAACTTGCAGAGATAGTTCATTCACATCATTACACTCTTCATAAGAATGGATCGTTGAACGCGAGTTATCTATTATTTATCGATCAGGACTAGGTGCAAACCGTGGGTAAAAAAACATACCCCACCTAAGGAAGGCTTACTATTGAGCTTAAATTATGGAAGGGAAGAAAGAAACGGAAGGCAAATCCAATGACGTGCAACGTGTTCGAAATCTTCCGGCTTCTGTACCAGATACACAAGAGGCGATGGGCCTCAGACGAGTTCAGGTAATATGTAGAGTTCCCGCAATAATTTTAGTCTGGTGAATGGACGGGGCTGAGGCGGTATATCAGCCGTGCAAATCGGAACTCCATTCTGCAGTGAGGCCGCCAACCCCGCACGGCCAGCCGCCTGGTCCATGCGTCAGAATAAATCGAAAACGGAAATTATACAGATATGCGACGCGAGCAGCGCAAAGCCGCTGCTTTCACGTCGCCGCTGAGTAGGGGCAAGCAGGAGAATGATTTGATTTTATTTATTTACGATCATTTTAGACAGACAATGACGAAGCAGAAATCTTCGCAAGAAGGCTCTCTTTCCACGTGGCGTTGCGATTAAGAGCTTTAATAAATAAATGACGAGTTTGATGCAAGTTGAATTGTTGGTAATTTAGATAGGCCAATGAGAGGCGATGGTCACAAAACAAATCGAGTCCGTCCTAATCTGCTGCTAAGAGAATGGAGAGAACGATTATTTCGGGCTCACCTGCTCGAACGACCCTGCCGCTGCAGCCACGACTGAGATGTACATTGGTACGCCGATGAGGAGCGATCGTCTCTGCAGAAAAAAAATTTCTATTTCAATATTTTCAAGTGCTGGACATCATTTAAACTCGGATTTGAAAATCATAAGAGAATCTCGTTGTACGCGTTTGAAGCTGACAATTGAAGAGGGCTTAAAGAAGTTCCCAAAATATCTCGAGGAGATGTTGTAAGGAACTCAAAGGAATTAAAACTAATCTATTTGAGATACCCTCTATAAGGCCCTAGTTATACACCAGCGTTTCGCCAGCGCTGGCTTCCGCGGCATGCCTGCTATTGGTCGATTTCAAAATCTTACCAATTGTAGACGTCCCGCAAAAACCAGAGGCAGCGAAACGCCGATGTATAACTAGGGCCTAGAACGCCGTAATTCTCATCATTCGAGGCGCTAGCGGTGCGCGCGATGCAGCGCGCGACGCCTCCGTCTGCTCTCCGCTCTCACACTGCATCTAACCTCGCCCCGCACAAGCACACGTACGAAGCATGTGAGTTTTGCCGTTTTATAGCCTGTACATCTTAATTCAAACTATCGTATTCAGGGGAACTTATTGATAAGCAGTTGAAAAAACGATTTTGGCTAACTTACCAGGATGCCTTGTCGCATCTGGCCATTGTATTTGCGTTTCCAGTCATTCATTTGGTATAGGGTTATTGTTTCATAGGAATTAATTGTTTCCATGAAAAATAGGCCCAGCGCTAAAAATAGGGTGTTCGATAACTGAAACCCGGTTGTATGAATGACAATTACAGACTGCAGCAAATGTCGCGAATAACTCAATAACTCCCATTTTCACTTCAATGCCTAGAACCGGACTTTTGATGTTATTTCACTCAGAAGTTCCTATAATCACAATCTGTCCACCCTTTGTACAGAACCGATACTCCTACGGAATTATTCGAATTTCGAATGAAATTTTCAATAAAGTGCATTGTAGAGGCCTTCGGAATGTATGGAACCGAGATTCATTTGAAATTATTCGAAACTCAAATGAAATTTTAACTTAAGTGCATTGTAGAAACTTTTGGAGTCATCCGGTCGAATGGGGAAGGGAGTACTAGGCAAATCCGATCATCATTTCTTGGTCTCGTTTGTATGTCCCCCTGGGAACGGAGTTATGGCCCCTCGAAAATTGAGCTGCGGAAGCATGGTGGACGAGTTGTCCGAGGTTGTAACTTCCGTCTTTTGCAAGCGAAGTATGCGAGCCGACCTGAACAAAGAAAGAAGTTTAGAATGAAACGAAGAACGGGGCTGATGATCGAGAACCATGGCTAATATAGCCACTGTTGAGCTCCGAAAATCGTAAAAGGGGCGTGCCAAAGTGGCTTCCTGATGTGGGCGCCCTAGGGTAGGTTCCTCCTATATCTCGCTTATTCGGGAAAGTTGAGAGCTCGCGCATGGCAGATGCTATACAGGGTGGATCTACTTTGAAATTTTGTGGAAATCTCAGATTTCGCGCCTGAGCTTGGACTGTGTCTTTAAAGGGTGCGGATTCTGCTCAGGGCAGAGACGAATGCTATGAAAGGAATACTGAGGGAGAGGTTAAAGACACCGTTTCCGATGGACAGTTCGAGATGGAAGTTGTGCTGCAATCTGCTACCCGTATGACTGACCAGTGTTCAAGGCTTCCCGATTATCACTCAGAGTGAATTTCAACAGTAAAATTTTAGGCGAAGAGAAAACTCGACTCTCAGCGTCGAAAAAGTGTCAGAAAGCCAGCCTTGAATGGCGAAAAACAGCAGCAACCAGGCGTTTTGAATTCTCCAAGAAGCCGCATGCCCCTTTTTCGCCCCTCGACGTGAATATATGGAAACACGAGATTGTAATAGCAAAGAATTATTTAACCAGAGAAGTTCTGTTAGGTGAGCTATAAAGCTTAATTGCATTGTTAGGTATCACTTATTCATCGCAGCCATTTTTCCACCCTCATGATTCAGCGCACGTAATAGCGTCATTTTTGTCATGAAACACAGCTTTCTCGTGCGTCTGAAGTAAACTTGCAATACAGCGCGCGAGACCTTCCTCCTACTGTGAAGAACTGAAAGGTGGTGTTCACGATAAAAAATGTGTTTCAGTTTCCACTAGGAATGCGTAGTGGAGAGGCACACTGTAACATTGATGTCGAAAGAACGCATGAAAACGAGCCAGGAAAAGCCCCAAAAGAGCCCGAAAGTGCCACTTCGAGCGCAACGCAGACCCCCAAAAGCGCAATGTCCGCCCTCCTACGTAAACAAATGCAAACACGAGATCGTGAGATGAGTTCTTGTTTGCGATCAATAGCCCCGTTCTTCCCTTCATTCTCAACTTCTCTCTTTACTCGGGTCGGCTCGCATACATCGGCTGAAAAAGACGGAAGTTACAAGCCTCGGACAACAGGTACGTCATGGTTTCCTAGCTCAATTTTTGAAGGACCATGACTCAGTTCCCAGAAGGTCTTGTACGATTCCAGAGACATCATTAGAATCAGCACGGGACCGGTTTTCAGGATAGGTGAAAAAAACGAAAATAAAGATTTTCTTCGTGAACACTGCCTTTGAAAGAGACATCTATCGAGAACACTGTCTTTAGAGAAGGGATCCTGCGCGCTGGGAATCATGTTCAATTTTTTTTGAGCGCAATCAAACGATTTGCGCTAGCTGACGTCACCTTGAGATCTTGAGGCTCTGAGATTGGGCTGTTCAAAATTATGGCTACCTGGGGCTTGAACGTACGCGAGTGTTACGAAGGGGTTGGGGCAGTGTTTAGGGCACCGGCATGTTTGATGATGGTACTGCGAGGGCTGGAGATCGCTGAAAAATTGTCCCTCGCCAACCCTATATAAACGCAGTGTCTACGATAAAAACCATATCTGATTTTTTGGTGGAGATCGGCAGCTGCGGGGCCTAGCGCAACCCTAACGTTGACAAAACTAAGAAAAAGGAGCTCGAAGCGGTCCCCTACGGCCCCAAAGTTGGACACTTGTCAGCTTGTCACACCCCAGATGCACTTTCCACGCCCAACGACGTGAACAAATGAATGCTCGAGATTGTGAGATGAGCGATGGTTTCCGATCAATAGCCCGTTCTTCCCTTTAATTCCAAATTCTCTATTTACTCAGGTCAGCTCGCATACATCGGCTACAAAAGACGGAAGTTACGAGCCTCGGACAACTCGTCCACCGTTTCCTTAGCTCAGTTTTTAAGGGACCATAACTCCGTTCCTAGAAGGTCTTGTACGATTCCAAAAACATCACTGGAATCAGCATGGGACCGTCTTCAAGATAGGCGAAAAAGCAGAAAAACAATTTTTATTGTGAACACTGCCTTCAAGGGAGTAGGGCAGCCGAGACCCCGCTAAAACACTAATTATTGATTATCCCCAGCACTAGCTGGTCAATCATGAAAGGCACCGACACCCCATACCCTGCCTCAACCCCTTCAGAACACTCGCGTACGTGCATGGCGCCCCTAAAATCTTCTGTGGGGTCGGTCATCTAGCTTTTCTGGGTCGATCGTCTAGCACTTTTTCACAGAACGTTGATGCGACACTCAAATGACAAGGAAATAAATATGTTACGGCCTCCACACGTTGGAAAACTTCGATGATTAGGTCTCCAAATGCAGAAAAACTTCAAAGTAAATCCGACGAGATCTTCGAATTGATTATTGAAGTGTGTTCAGACTGGTTTTTCTCCACAAGTTAAGGGTTTTAGAGGTTCTTTCCAAATTTTCGATCATGGGGAATGCCAAGGTACACAGAAACGAAAAAAAACAATATATGGTTTCCTGCGCGTACGATGCCTTTGGGGCAACATGTTTGGCTTTGGCGACACTAGCCATGTTAATGTCAGTTCTATCAAAACAGAAAGCCGGACCGAAAACAATGCCTTTCGATTGAATTTAGAGAATATGTCAGCTATATATAGTTATATGAAAGAAGCAGCGCTTCGTCTCATAATTGAATTCAAAAAAAAGGGAAATGAAATCGTATCTAATCCGGATTCGTCAATATCCAGATCTGCAAAAATACGTTTTTACAAATCAAGATTATCATTTCTTGTAGACTATTTACTACAAAAAAAAAACCGTTTTCAGCAAACACCACTCGTTAGACTCCAAAGAAACCTATCAATTTGTGAAAATGGATATGATCTGGCTATCAGATAGAAAAGCATACTCACACATTGGTAGGAAAGTTTCTGAGCGGATTAGACCTGAGCCCGTACTCATGAGCGACTTACTCGCGAGGTA
This sequence comes from Aplectana chamaeleonis, assembly GCA_029168955.1. Classification (NCBI taxonomy): domain Eukaryota; kingdom Metazoa; phylum Nematoda; class Chromadorea; order Rhabditida; family Cosmocercidae; genus Aplectana; species Aplectana chamaeleonis. Next base: position 106,120 of record JAPDOI010001725.1, read on the forward strand.
AGGGTAAAGGATACTCGGAATCTCTGCGATTCCTGTGCTCTATGCGTCTATCTAGCTTCTCCGCGGAAAGGCGAGGCAGACGCATAGAGCACAGGAAATGCAGAGATTCCGAGTAACATTTACCCTTACCTAGCGGGTAAGTCGTTCATGCGTACGGCCCTTGAACTGGTCGTTATCACTCGGAAGAGAGGAGAACAACCAAAGATTCTGGCAGACCACCTGCTAAACGTTGTAATACACCGGTAATGATTTTTGTGAAAAAATTCCTAAAGGAAGCTAAGATTTCAGCTTTCAGCATACCTAGCGTATATGACGTTGTGATTATGAGGAACCACAAGCGGCACATCCAGAGTGAAATCATCAGGAGACCCGGGTGACGGTATAGCAATGATGTGGCCCCTGCGAGAAAGAGTAGCCACGACCGTCCATTTTGCAAAGTTGTTTGGGGGTCCTGTAATCGGGAGAATATACTTCACAGTCGTTCAATTGAAACCGTGAAACTAGTGAAGTCTGTCCGCATGATATTGTACGCCCACGCGGTGGGCATCAGGGGTGTGCATTTTCCGTTTACCGATTTACCGGATTTACCGGTGTTTTTCGTTAAAACCTGATTTACTGATTTACTGAGTTTTCTCGAAATTTACCGAAATTTTTACCGAAAAAAATGGGTGCTTTTTTGCCTTGTCGGCCTACTTTTTACTCGTATTTCACGGGTTTGCTAGTGCTATGGCATGCCTTTGGCGCGATATCCTTCTTCATCCTTCTTTTTGTTACTCTTTTTCGACCCTTTTTCTTAATTTTCGAATGTTCAAACGATCTCTTCACCCTGGGGGAGGGAAAATAGGCACTCCGATGTGGACGGGGCCCTAGAGCGCATGGCGCGCCCACCTTCTCGTGAACACCTTCTCGTGGGTAGGAGAAACGAATAGGAGAACCAGTAATCATTCGGGCGACAGAAGAAACGAAATCGCTCGAGGGTAGCTAGTAATTCCAGGAATATCCAAGAAAAGCGCATACCTATATGAAAGAGGACTCGTCCGCGAGAAGGTGCGCGCGCCATTCCCTCTCAGGTTCCTCCCACATCAGAGTGACTCTTCGGGCGCACCCCTTCACCCTTTGTGTTCTTCTTATCGAGATACTACTCCGAGAAATACATATTTCATTTTAAAATGTCAACAGGTTTGCAACGCAGCAGAGTCCTGAGGCAGATATTTGAGGAACTAGAAAAATTCTTTTCCCACCCCCCGGACAGAACACTGAATACACTGCAGTTCTGGAACGACTCCGTTGTGAAATCATCGTACCCGCACCTTTCCTCAATAAGTACTTTTAGGCCCTAGTTAACACCAGCGAAATGAAAACGTCTTGCGATGACATTGCCGCCGCTTGCTGCGTGGATCAGAGACTCGTCTGCATTATTGCGTCTTTGACGCAATATTGCAGACTGAAAATTCGCGGGCGTCTCAGTTGTATTTTATCGATATTTCACGTCTCTATCACTTGTTTATTGCAGAAAGTGACTAGAAATCCATTGCTTCTGTCATAGCAGTGCTCACTATGTCGTTTTCTTGACATTTCAACAAATTTAGATCTGAAAAAGTATCGGCTGATGAAAATTGGCATCTCCAACAAGGTAGGTTCCGCAAGGATACAGTGTCGCAGCGTGTATAACTGCTCCGTACAGCCTTTCGGCGCGTTTTTCTGCGACAACACTTCCTTTTGGCATGCATCAGCACAGTTAGGACGCACATACGTGGTAGTTGTCTTGCTCATTCCGCAGCGTCCCGCCGGTGCATAACTACGGCCTTACGCGCCTACTGGCACAGTTGGGGCAGAAAGGATGTGTTCATCAGCTGGCCTGATTTTGAGTGACTACAGAAAGGCCTTGACGACAGAAAATTTTGAAATGTTACTTTTATACAAAACCAACGACCCGCTAATCAAGTTCAGCCGTTGAGCTCAGTTCAATATGTGAAGCTCACTGATTATTTGCACTATCCTCATGCACTATTGAAAATGATACATAAATATAATCGGTCATGTGTGCTATCTCATGGGATAGGCATCAAAAAGTCGAAGTCAGAATTTTTACCGCATTTTCCGTTTTTACCGTATTTACCGAAATAAGAATTTCGGTGAAAAGTTTCGGTAAAAAGTTTATCGAAAAGAATTTTCCGCACACCCCTGTGGGCATGCGTGTCGAGCAGCCGTTTCGAAGATAATTTTCGAAAGAGGAATCTAATGGCTGCAATCAGCTGACTGGATTATTATTCATTTTTAGTCTTGCATTTCCGCTAATGAATCTACAACCCAAGAAATGGTTCTGCGAAGGCCACTCGATACGCACGCCGACCGTGTGGACGGACAAACTCGTTCTGACGGACCTTAGTGGCTTGTCGAAGTGCTATCTTGAAAAAGCATCATGCTACAGAGACTGGCCTTGCGATGTGAAAGATAGACCTTCAGTAGAAAAGTTTTTGACCAACCTATTTGATGTTTATTAACCTCTTTTACCTACGGGCTCATGTAACGTCGGCATGGATCGCGAAGAGACTTCGCATTCACTGTTGAAAGTTGGCGCAAACTCGGTGCCATGTGCTATAACATAGGTGCACCGAGTTGGCGCCAACCTTCAACAATGCACGCGAAGTCTCTTCCCGATCCATGCCGATGTTATTTGTCGTCATAATTAAAATTTTTCAAAAGGGAATGGTCGGATGTAAAGTACCAAACTAACAGGGTAAACAGAGAAAAAGGCAGGAAATTCCAGCAAATCGGAAATCAGAAAATAATGCTTATTCCTGAAAAGAGTTCTTCAGAGGAGTTTGTTCATTGTTAAGAGTGAGATGAATTGCATCAGGTAAGAAGACTTATCTGTTTGTGAGAGAAAGGGGTGCAGCATACAAAAGTTTCCTCGCACTAAAATTTCCTATACTAGCAGTATGCTTCTTATGTGATAACACTTCAACATGTTGAGGACAAAGCTCACAATCAGGAATGCGCGAAGTAATGGGTCGGACGACATCGATAATATAATGGTTTATTATAGCAATAATACGGAACACGAATAGGTGGGCGTAGTCGATGTCGAGCAGGGCGAAGGTGGAACGTGGGACCCGAGGTGACGAGAGTAGAGGCGAGGCGGTTGGCAGTCGTTGCGGCGGCAGACGGAAGGTGACGGTGCTGTCCGGATGGTGCGAGTGATGATGGGGCGGCGCCTCCAGTCCCTTAAATAGGCGAGTTGGGTACTGTATTAGCAATGATAACGCAATCCACTTGGGACCTATTGGCTATGTGATACAGGGTAACTCGTCCACAAGTACCGCCTATTCCTAAACCCTTACACCTCCCTTCACCCACAAAAAGTCCGTCCTCGGACTTTCCGAGACACGGGTGGGGAGAACGATTTTGATAAGAAACTAATGAACAACAAAGAGTTTGAATAGGCAAAAGAACCGGGGTATGAAACAAAATGTGTGCGGAAACAAGTGGGGGGGGGGTAATCCAAAACACTAACAAAACAAAAAAAGGAAAGGGAAAGCAAATGAAAGCAAAGCTCACCATAACTCAGAGTTAGTGCTGGCGTTCCAACAAATCTGACACACCTCGCATTGTCGTCATCACACGTTCTTTAGCAAACCTCAGGAGCGGTGCCCAGCTAGATAATCTGCGCAACCAGGAGGGATGGGGTGGCCCAATATAATCAAATCATGGCGACTACATGCGACGGTGATCGTTGACGAAGCGTGCGCGATTCGGCTCGAGTACCAGATATTGAAGTTTACGGCGATCGGGGCCTGGGGTGGAAAAGTCGTCTTTCTCCAGGATGACTCCTTGACCATGGCCTCGGTTGACTACTTGACTCAGCACAGGGAACGTCGATCGAATGATGGGGTAGACGGAAGACGGCATCGTATTGTTTGGCGTCTTCGGACAGGTGTTCTCAACGGTTCGGTACGTGCTATCCATCGTCTGATCGAGAATCTGCTGCGTGGCTCTTCGAAAGGATACGTCGTGTTCGAGAGGTATGAGCTCCTGGATGGGGAATTGCTGAGAACGGGTCGGTTGCTCCATGAAGAAACGCGGGAACCAGCTTCGAACCATATGTGCAGAGAGGTATCCGCCTCTACGAGATGTTGCGAGGCAGGGCACTGGTTACAAGCTCTGGATCGATGACGAGGTTGCTGCGTGACGTGACTGGCTAATAGATGATCACTGGAATAATTGACGGATATGAGTTGCTGGAGTCACAGTGGGTAGGCGTGGGGGCGCTCCTTGTTGTCTGATCACGCATCAGGTGGGGGAGGCGTTGCATGGTGATCCATGGAAGAAGCTGATGACGTCGAAGCTGCAGCACGGCGAATCACAGATGCATAAAAAATGGATCATTAGTGGATTGTGTTGGAGCAACAGCCCCGAGATTCGATGTGGCCGTTGGCCAAACGCTGACGACTCCTACGGTAACTGTGGATGGGTGGCAGACTTCAGAGGGGGACGGGGGGATGCACAGCTTATCCAACTGGGAAGACTCATCGAATTCCATACCTGAAACACCGTTATTTTGGTAACAATTATCGAAAAAGAACGAATATCCTCTTTCTGAGGCTAAGTCTGAAATGTCGCTCTCGCACACGAAGTCCAGGATCGACAGATCTACATCTACGTCTTCCTGAGCCGGTGATGAAGGCTGTATGACAGCGTCTTGTTTTCGGGTAGCAACCCGGAACTCACCTGTCGAAACCTGATCAGCTACTGGAACGAACTTGGTGTTGGACGATGCAGTCGAATTAACCATTTCACGCGCAATAGTCGTCCATGTTCAAGAACAATCTATCTGAAAAAGAAACTTTGAATAAGCAACCACTTACGTTACCAACCAGACACACATTGACGGGGACGAACACAAACAGTAATGGAGAGAAACAGTTTTTGGTAGAGAGAAGAGGCATGACGCGATTGAGAGATAAAGTTAAAAAAGGAAATCCTGTTCTACGATCAACGTTGTCTGCTTCCTGAAACGAGTATTATAACCATAACTAGCACAACGGGTAGCACAAGTTGGGGAAAAGCTCAAGTTTTGCAGCGAAATCCTAAGGGTAAACACAATTTTCGACCTGAACTGAAGGGTATGGTGACCTGATCAATCAGGATACTTCGAATAACTCAGAGTCGTTGAAGGCGGCTGCCATTGTCCGTGACTAGTGCCGAGCTGAAAAAATAGAGATTGCTCAAGAACATTCGCACAGCCACATATCTGCAAGGATATTGTTCAGTGTCTTGTGTTTGATTATCAAATCAACGCTGAAAACGGGATCCTTTCCAAACGACAGGCAGAAAGGGGAATCGTTGGTTGATGCGTGGATCGCAGTGTGGAGGCAGAACACCCAGAAAGGTAGAAAACGTATCCAGACGACCATATTCTCGTTGGTGTGGGTACGTAGCATTGCTGGGAAAAGAAACACATGCCTCCGCAGGCTCCAGAATCGGCGATTCTTGATTGGCTGAGTGGCCTTGCTACATTTGCATCGACCTGCATCATGAGACAAAAACATCGGCGTGAGACCTCGGCCAAAGTCCATCAAGTGCGTTTTAGACGAGGTCGCTGACGAATCCGGTGCAAGCATTCATTCTTCCATCTTGCTCAGCTGTCCGCCAATTCTACGAATCTAGTCAGCTCCTCCTCGTTGTCGAAGCTCGGCGACAAACCTGTTCTGAAAAGTGCACCAGAGTGGAGCAGTACGTGTCTTGTTTTTGTTCAATCAGAACAGCGCAAATTCTGACTAAAGGCACAGGAGGGGAATTCCAAAATGTCTCTGCTTTACGGTACGCTCTCTTCAAAACGGACCTCCTCGTTGGTGACACGGCTCAAGTAGTAGGATACTGCGTTGCACAAATCCCTTGATGTAGCAGCATTGGAGTTCTACGGCCCAGGGTGCGAGATGATTTGCCTCTTATTGTTGCGCAAAAAAAATCAGGGGTTTGTGACCTGACAACACACGGGTAAGATTACCATAGATGGAAGTACGAAAGGATAGCAGATGCACAAGGGAAAGCGAAAAGTTCGGTGTGGGTGGGGCTTCATCTACCATGCAATTCCAGTGTTTCCATAGCTAGTGTGATATGTGCGAAGTCGAACACGTATGAACCTGCGAAACTTTTCCAGAAAAAAAAATCCTGAAGTCAGGCACGTTGACCCTAATTGACTACTGCCTGCGATATGTCTGAAAAGCATGGGCAGTGTCTTGTGTTCGGGCCATCAGCCTGGATGATGTTATGAATATCACAATTAGTAGTGCCAGTCAACGGTGACGGATCCTAGTGTGCCGTTTCCTTGATCGCTGATGAGCTGCACTGAAGCTAGTCACTGACCCTTGTAAACTGAGGCTGTAGTAAGGAATGGGGTTTGATACCAATAACCGAGCGCGGTGCCAGCGCAAACAGGTGAAGCCTGAAGATTGAGTCATCATTGAGTGGCGTAGCGGATGACGTGAATGCAAGTTTGACTTGGGATGAACCGTCTGCATAGCAGGACACCAGAGTTTGAATTCCAGGCTGGAGTACGGTGATGTCGGTAGCATGAAGGCCGAATTCCTGTGGGATGATGCCAGGCTCGGCTACGGAACAGATGATGAATCGTGGCCGGTCCTCCCTATGTCGAGAATTCGGTTTTCGTAGTCCACATTCCAAAGCAAGAGCTAGCTCAAAACGTCGCTGCCGAGCATGAAGTTCTAGGAATTGGCCCTGGTTGGTATTCACAGGGTTTCCATGAAGTGGGCATCTTGCTGAAGACTCTCGCTGCTAATCCTGATGTTAACCAGAGCTGGAATTCCTGCCACACCGATCGCAGATGAGACTTGACTTCCTTGAAGTTGAAGTATTCCAAGCGGGGACAGGTGTGACTTACTAGCTACGAGAATACCTGCTCGAATGTCTACCAGTGCAAGCATCCAAATTCCATTGACGCGGACGGTATCCGGGTGACCAAAAAAATGTTGTTCCGTCGGTGAAGTCATCACAGCAGGACGTATTGGAGTACCATGAGGTCAGGGATTTTCGGAAACGGTCGCGATCTGGGGGCTGTCTGACGTGGCTACTGCACTCTCCTACCGGACCCAAACTGTTGAATCTCGCAGGTATTCTACCAGGATCGATTAGGAATTCAATTTTGTACGCGGGTAAGGGTGTCATAAACGCGCTGCTGTAACCTTTCAGTGTCCTTTGGAAGAACAACAGCCCCGGGCAGCAATTAACCAATGGGCACATAAAAAACGATAAAAAAACGAAAACAAAATCAAAGAAATAAAGAAAATCCATAAATTCGACGCTGAAAGAAGATCGATAGAGCAAATAAAGACAAAAAAGGTACCTGGGAAGAACGACGATCCAGCAGAAGTATATTGAAAACCAAAACAGTGAGTATAGTCGAATAGATTAGCGGAGTTCCATATAATCCTTTTCCTCTGGGGCATCCATGTCGACAAAACATAACTGAAATCTACGAGTATAAAATCCTCAAGACTATTCAAACATGAAACGAGACTAAAAAAATTAGTGACAGACATTAACGTTTTAGCATTTGAGATCAAAACTGACGAGATTTTGTTTGGTGAGACAACAAAAGTTGAGGACGTATTCACTGATGACGAGCAAAATGACTTAATACAAAAAAAGAATTTTGAGGTTTTGCATGAACCAAAAGTGGTTAAATTATTCAAAAATACACATTTAACATCAGAACAATTTCTTGAGAGCGAGGCATGCTGCCGAAAAATTACGAATTCCAAAAAACCAATGGGTGGACACATTCCGATGGCAAAAACTGAAAGATAAGTGAGCATGTTTCGGTTTCCGACAACAGACAGGAACAATTTTGTGAATCGGAAGCTAGAAATACACCAGATGAATTTTCCAACAGGCCCAGATTGGCTGGATGTAAAGAGTGCACAGGCAAAGTGGCAATAGTACACTGGACGAAGCTAGAGAGCACAAAACTAGGAATTCAATGTGCGGACTACTGTGAATGGGGGTTGGACAAGAAAAGCTTCAAATCAATGACTGCCTCAGCTAACTCTTCAAACCTTAGCCTAAGTGTTGCCATCTGCGTCTGAGATTTCTCGAGCTGCTGCTTGGTTTGGCTTACTGACAGAGTGAGTTCTTCGAGGCGCTTTCGCGTATCATCCAAATTTTCAAAAGAAGGGACCGAACTACAAGGGGCAAAAGACATCGAACGGACGTCCTGAGAACGGGCAGTCGGCATAGAAGCAACAGATCTACTTTGAGCTAAAACCTGACCTGAGTTCATCGTGGCTCGCTCCTCAGCGGAGAATAACGGTGATGAGCATCGACCCTGGTAGTGTCCGACTCCTCCGCAGTTGAAACAGATGGGACGTGGGCGAGCTGCTGGTTGTCCTCCAGGTAGTTGCATGCGATTTTCAGCTTGAAAAAGATCATTTTGAGAACGTCTATTACTGTTGTTACCGTTGATCAGAGAACGCTGGTGACGAGGCCGTCTGCGGCGGGGATTATGGTTGGGACTTCCAGAAGTAAAGCTGCGCTCTAAGGCGTTGACTTAAATTGCTGGCGGCGTCGGGTGAATCAGGCGATCTGCGGATGCTTCTGAGAGTAGTTGCTCCACCATTTGCGCCTTTGTGACTGCTTGCTCGAAGGTTGACGGGTTATCCATCCTGACGAAGTATCGAATGTCCATACGGAGTCTGGAGATGAACTCCTCGAGAACTCGTTCCTTCTGCGAGGCGATGTCCTGGCCCGCCGTGGCTGCACGCACGAGGTTCAGCACCTTGTTTGCAAAGGCAGAGCACGATTCTCCAGCTTCCTGCTTGCATGTTGACAGTTTCTGACGAGCCACATAACGTTGTTGTGGACTCTCAAAGTACGCTTTCAGGTACCTGACCAGTTCAGGAAAACTGGAACGCTGCTCAGGAGGAAGCTCCTCAACCATCTCTCGAGCTGCTTCGTCCAAGTGTCCGATCAGGAAGTTGGCCTTCTGCTCCTCTGTAGGTGTCGCTGTCCGCATCTTCAGCACATCCTCCAAGCGTCTCAGCCAGATCGAAAACCGCGGTCCGTCTTCAACAGTACCAGAGAACGGGGTGATAGTAGGTGTTCTGAAATCGTCACCCAACATGGCTACCATAGGCATCGCATCAAAACGAACAGCAAAGGCTTGGAGAGACTCACTCAACCTCTGGGATAAAGCGGAATAGTCCTCATCGAGTTTCCTGGCGAGTTCAGCTGCTTGTCCTCGAGCGTCGTTCCATACCTGCGTTATGGCCAGCGAAGTCGCATCGCGAAGAGACTTGGCATCCTTGACTTGAAAAGTGGCAGAGTCCTCCATCGTGGCTAAAGTCTGCGAGAGCGGCGCTGAAATCATCTCGACGGCGACAGTGTTTTGGATTGGGGCATCAGCCCCATAAACAGTGTCTTGGCTTGGGACAACAGCCCCACTGAAAGCCGTGGGTGGTGTAGACTGAGTAGCACCACGTGTTGTCGACATCGTCGCAGAAGATATTCACGTCGAACAGCAAGCTGAACGAGTGAAGTGAAGAGACACTGAAGTGAAGCGCCGTGCTATTTATGGACAGAGGTGAGCGGGGTACCACCCAAAGTTCAAAGACCAAGGGGAACAATGGCCCAGACTGGCGCGCACCAAGTGACCTTGACCTTTGAGTCCAATCACGCCACCGGAAACGCGTGGTCGAACATGTAAACAACTCCAAAGATCAGCCACAGTGGACTACGTGACCTTGACCCCAAAGTCCAATCGTACCACCGGAAACGCGCGACCGTGTGTGTAAACAACATCACAGAACGACCAGAGCGGACTCGACCCCAGATTGCAATCATGCCACCGGAAACGCGCGATCGGTCGTCTAGACGGCTCCACAGAACGACCACTGCTCGCTAACCTCTCGAATCACTCGAACGAATCCCTCAGTTGGGGTGCCATCTCCCTCTCCTTGCATTTGCAGAGCGAGTCCCTGTTCTGGTCTCTAGTCGCCTACCTAAACCTGACTCAGGGCTCGTGTCCCAGGAGATGGCAGTGTCTTGTTTTTGCAGATCACTGCAGCATAACATACATAAATCAAGAACATACAGAAACACATGTGACAAAACCCGGAGTACTCAAACAATCTCACAAAAATCCGCATATACAAAATATTACAAGAATAATTTTTGAGTTTTTGACAAAAAAAAAACTTCTTTGGCCAATTTCATGAGCTCTGATTTTTTACGGGTGTCCCTCAAACAACCCTAAAAAGGCAAGCCTTCGATGTCACGCAAACATCCACAAAAAACCACTGTTGTCTCGCAAACAACATGATTTCCACGGGTGTCCCTCAAACAACCCCAGAAAGGCGAGCTCTCGATGTCACGCAAACATTCACGAAATAATCACCACTGTTGTCTCACAAACAACCTTAACGTGGTTACCAAAGTTGTCCCGCAAACAACCCTATGAAATGCGCATTGACCCTCACCACTCAGGTGGCATCGGCCGGGAAAAAAACTCCAAAAAAAAGGGGCTTCATCTTCCCAGGGAGAGAAAAACGCAAACAATAAAAAAACACCTTTAGAGAAAACCCAAATAAAGGTAAACACTGATAAAGCATTTCTGCATACGGCTACAGACACTCACACTTGAATACAATAAATGAAAACCCTCACACACTCACTCACGCACAAAACACTCCTCCTCACACACTAAGAAACACTTACATACACGCAAATACACTGACGTACACAAAACATCGATATGGACAGACATGACATACACACGGACAGACAGACACAAACAAACAACAAAACACAAAGACTCACCGTTCGGATCCTTCGGCCGGCATCCTCGACGAGAGACGAAAATCAGAAATTATGATTTCGCCGATGGTTCACTCGGGTCGCGGGCGCCGCGGTCACGCCACGGCCTTGACCTTAGGGCGCACTTCGATCGAATGGGTCAAAGGTCGGCACCATTAATCCTTTTGCTTTGCTTTTTGATATGTTTTCGCTAATAAACATGACAGGGACTAGCGAACGAACAAATATTAGTCACGAAATGGTGCATTAATAGGAAACGAACAACGACAAAGTGTACGGAACGATGGAAAAACACAATTTAGGCTAGTTTTGGGCCGAAATATTACTAAAACAGCGAATCGAAGTTTCTGAAGGTCTGGCAAAAGAATATGTCTTTCCGTATCCGGGCTGAAAAACGATGTGCAAGAGACTAGTGGCCGCGGTACCACAAAATAGAGTCTTGATTTCGCTCATCAGAACGGTAGCCCAGAAGGAGAAGAACCATCCCGAATCTGAATCGATAGATGAGGAACTAAAGACAAACCAATGGAGGCGTCCCTCCGAACAGTGTCTTGAGTTCGCTCATCAGAGCGGTTCCTGAAACTTCAACTCACCTTCCCTCTCCTCATCGTCGGCTCGCTGCTACCAGTAATGGGTCGGACGACATCGATAATATAATGGTTTATTATAGCAATAATACGGAACACGAATAGGTGGGCGTAGTCGATGTCGAGCAGGGCGAAGGTGGAACGTGGGACCCGAGGTGACGAGAGTAGAGGCGAGGCGGTTGGCAGTCGTTGCGGCGGCAGACGGAAGGTGACGGTGCTGTCCGGATGGTGCGAGTGATGATGGGGCGGCGCCTCCAGTCCCTTAAATAGGCGAGTTGGGTACTGTATTAGCAATGATAACGCAATCCACTTGGGACCTATTGGCTATGTGATACAGGGTAACTCGTCCACAAGTACCGCCTATTCCTAAACCCTTACAGCGATAAACTCCCGTAAAATTGAGGACTCTCGTTACAAGACCCACATCAGCCATTAGGAGATTATCAATTTTCCAAAAAAATTTCGGTTTTTTCGGCATTGATTTTCCGGAGTACCAAGAAAACGAAAAAAGGAGATATGAAATGTATTTTTGCTACGTAGCATAGTGTAGTCAAGCATCTTACGGATGATTGATCGAATTCTCTGATTTTAGGCCCCCCAAAAAAAATTTGCCCATCCCTGCTCACGATGACAACTGCGAAGACTTAAGAGGTGCTACACCCTGGACAATGGAAAAGTATTTTTCGATTAATTGAATTCGAGTTCAAAATAGTCGTCGTGGCTTACTGGTCGAATAACACTGTAAATATTTTCATTTCTTCTAGAGCTCTGGAACGATTGTAATCGTGCACAATGTCTTGAAGTGAGCAGCTTAGAGAGTTCTGAGTAATTTTTCAGCGTCCATAATACAATTATTCTTCGGCTCACACCTCGCAAAAAAACGTCGAGTTGGACCGATGCAGGTCAGCCTAGCTCAGACTTGCACAAATCTTCGTGAGTTCTTTGAAAGGAATAGGTAACTCACTCTCCCAGATTTCAGGATATATATCAACAGCAGGAATTTGATTGCCAGGATGACGACCTCTGTCGTTGTGAGCGTTAGCGCATTGACGGTCTGACTAGAGACGATTTTGCTCTGAAATCATTTAGGGTTGAATCACAGTGGTCAATTTTTTCAAATCTCGGGTCAAAACCTTGAATGTTCAATTACCGTGTTTTCCGACATCCATGAAATTGCCCTCTTGTTCACTTGACATTGTGCGCCCGTGAAGCCATCGTTGCACAAACATCGTGCCTGAATTTGTTGTCAGTGTTATTGGAGAATTTAGAATTACGTGATTTGTATATTTGTAGTCTTAGGAGATTCAGATTCTCCTCACATGATCACTATGTACATTAGGACGACACAGAGATAATTCGCATCATTATGGATTGAAGTCGTCTTAGGCTCCTTCTTTCGTGATGTAGCAACGAATTATAGGCTGCATGTGGCAGAAACGCTGGCACACAAGGCTCGATCGCGCAGGCAGGGTACTCTAGTACGTCGAGGCATTACTGTTCATATTATTGATGATATTGACAGCAAGCACAGCTACGCTGACGACATCAGGCCGTTGATGCCACCTGCAGTGGTAGCTTCGGAATGCAATCAATATCTAATTTTTAATGATGCCAGCAAACTTCACTTTGATGCTGGCATCCACGCTATGGACACTGCTCTAGTTGGACGAATTTTTGATAGGTTTTTGATAGGCAAACACATTTTGAAGTCAGCCTTCCCCAGAAGGAAGCAGGGAAAAGGGCTTCAGAAACTGCATATTTCTGTATCATAATCGCATTGTTGTCCCTCGAAATGATGGCTCTCATTAAGCCCACAAAGAGGAAAAGTGTTTGAATGAAGCTTTTACTGCCCCCAGTTGGTTTGGCTTTGAAGGCATATTCGAGACGGATTCTGATCGGCAGTCGCTTCGAAATCGCCACTATGACCGCGCATGCAACACTCTACAGTGCGTCGTTTGCCCATGGGGCAGAGATGGCGACTGTATTGCTTCTAGGGTTGTTTATCTCATCACGTGTCAGAGCTGCGGCCCATTGTCGAAACATGTGTGGATTAAAGAGCAGTTGGATGGGAAGGAAAAGTTGCGAGTTGGACCTGCGCTCAGCTGCCACAGGGTTACTCGCCGTGAAGGGGACGATTTTGAGATGCGAGTGGAGATACTACCGCGGAAGGCCGAAAAAGTGCGCGAAAAGCGCTCGAGGTAATCTGGATCAATGAGAGAGACCCCATGGTCAACCGGAAAGACGAGTGTGTAAATATCACGCCGGAGTTACGGCCATACATCAGATTAGCCCTCTGATATGGGTGCTGCTTTCTAACATGTCGGTACCACGTCACTATCTGGGGGTGACCTGATGCTCCACAGACTTCGAAAAAGTATGCCGCTCAGTCTCATCTATCTCAGCCATTTCTTTAGAGGTTTTGCCTTGAATTTTTGTAGGGTAAAACTACGATTGAACAAGTATTTCAACACTTAGATTCGATGCGTTCTGACTTCGAAGATGGCGAGATCGCCGAAAGGTTAGTCTGCCAATAAACCATCATACTACCTAGCGCCGGGTGAGGTCAACGTACCAGCTATATTCTGATGCCGAGGTTCATCAAGAGTCGAACTCAGAAATTATGATACTTTCCAATTGTGGCGTGGAGATTCAGGGCTAGGCTGCATGGAAATACTTCGCATACAGCCAGTATGGATCCTAGTGATACTTTGCGCTCCACATTGGAGGTTGGCAAAAACTTGGTGCACCTTATGTGATCTAGAATATGCCACCGAGTTTGCGCCAACCTTGGATAGGGAACGGCAAATAACTAGTGCAGTACCCGCGCTAAGTTTTGTAAAAACGGGGAGCATCTGGCAAACTTGGCAAAAAAGCGTCCGATGCATGCAACTTTTTTGAATGAAGACTTTTTTGAATTCTGAAAACGCTATCATTTTCAAAGATCAAATTGCTACATAATTATGTGACTTTTGTGCCGCGAATCCCTAAAATCGCTTTGTTTTCGAAGGAAATAGTTTTTGCCATCGTTTTTCAAAAACGTCGCGCGCAGCGAAACTTTGAGCAGTAATTGTACAAGTAATAGAGGAGCAATCTGTATGTTTTCTTCATAAATTAGGTTCAGGTGAGAGAATCTCAAAGTTCATGTTGATTGAACTTTCGGAATCCTTCATTTAAGAGTCCAGGGTTCCGCAACAAAACTCCGACTTTTCAGGTAGTTCTCAATCGTGTTTAATGAAGGATTTCGAAAATTCAACCATTACAAACCTTGAGATTCTCTCACCTGCACCTAATTTATGAAGGGAGCTTACAGATTGCTGCTCTATTACTTGTACAAATACTGCTCAAAGTTTCGCCGCACTTCGCCGCGCGCGACGTTTATAAAAAACGATTGCAAAAACTAATTCCTTCAGAAACAAAGCGATTTTAGGGAACTTCGGCCTGAAGGTCGTATGATTAGGTAGCAATTTGATCTGTGAATATGACAGCGTTTTCAAAATTCGAAAAAGTCTTCATTTAAAAAAGTTACATGCATCGGACGCTTTTTTGCCAAGTTTGCCAGATGCTCCCCGTTTTTACAAAACTTAGCGCGGGTATTGTACCTATGCCGACTGTATGCCGTAGCTGTCCTCATCTGCTAGAAGTTTCAAATGTATGAGTATACTTAAAAAAAACCTTCCACATTCCTTGCCGAAGAGCCACAGGGTAGTAAAGACAGATCTAGCAATAAGAATAGAAAACTTTTTGGTTCTCTGAGTTTGAAATAGTAGATATGGTCCATCGGATAAGATATTATATGGAATCAAAAAAAAGCACTTAAGGTATATTCCCGTTCGACTTTCAATAATTCTCGGAATGATATGGTACTGTATGTAGTAACACTTGATTGAGCAATTGTCCGAGATGATACAGTTTTATTCGGCTAACGTTTCGGCGTTTACGCCTTCTTCGGAGCCTGGAATGCGAAAGACACATAAGGATTTAGCCGACCAAGCACTATTTCACAGCAAAAGGAGAAAGTTTTCAAGAAAAAGAGGCGAAAAACAACGTCGTAAGGCATTTTAAGGGTACTAACCTTCAGAAAACAGACAAAGGCCTGCCAGACACCCTAAGTTGAACTCAGATGGCGGGTGAATGAGCGGGACCACATCAGACCACCCACCTCGTTAGCCCTCAGAAGGCCGATCAAGCCCATTGGCAAATCAAAACCCACAAAGGTCAACAAAAGGGGCTAGTTCTTGGGTGACCGCCACATATTCGTCCTTTCTGTTGATTTGTGGATTTCTGGAGTTTATCCAGAAGGCTTCCAGAGTTCTTCGAGCAGCGATATCTGGTTCCCGTGCAAGGATCGTGACACCTACATCGAAACGGCTGTTTTCATTCACGTGCACCCGGTGTTCCCCCAATAGAGTGGAAACCTTGGAGTTCCTAAGGCCATCCAAATGCTCTTCGATTCTTGCACAAAGATGCCTGCTGGTTTCTCCCACATACTCCTCCCTGCACATCTGATAGGTCATCAGATAGACCACACCTGTGCCCATACAATCGCCTTCCTTTCCGTATGGGCAATTTACGCAAGATGCCGTAGTGCAAGCGCGGTCATATAAGCGGTTCCTGAACAATTGTTCCTTCAGGTTTTGGAGCGGAATCTCGATCAGCTGGACCATGTCCTTGAGTTGAGGTCTGCTTCCCGAATACAGGAGCGTATAGCCACGCTTAGCTCATAAGAAACTAAAGGCGCACAAAACCATATCTTTGACTGCTGCCCGACATCGCTATTCGCTCTGGGTGGTCGTTGCCTAAAACGATCTAGACCTCTCAAAGGATAGCCATTTTCTTGAGCGATGCGCTGCGCCATTTTCACCGAGGCGGTTTTTCATGAGTTCAACTGAGGTTGTCTGGCAGGCCTTCGTGTGTTTTCTGAAGGTTAGTACGCCAAAATGCCTTACGACGTTGTTTTTCGCCTATTTTTCTTGGGAACTTTCTCCTTTTGCTGTAAAATAGTGCCTGGTCGGCTAAATCCTTATGTGTCTTTCACATTCCAGGCTCCGACGAAGGCGAAAACGCTGAAACGTTAGCCGAATAAAACTGTATCATCTCGGACAATTGCTCAATCAAGTGCTAGTGCACATAAAGTAGCCGGCAACAGATCAAAACAGGGGATATAACGATTGGGTTCACCTTTTTCCGAGGTAGGTATCTCTAAAAAGTCGTGACTCCAACATTTCGTTTGATTTCTGCAGTTTTCCTTGAGCATCAGACGCTCAAAAACAGAGTTTACAGTTTATAATATCAATACTCACGAAATCGGTTTCCGAAACACATTTTCCATTTTCGCCACAGTCAAGGTCCGTCAGTCGGCATAGGTCTGGAGATCTCCAGCAAGTATGGCCCTAAACTTTGAGTAGGCATCTCTTCAAACTGACAATAAATCAGGTTCAATTGTGCATTCCTCTCTCATCCTCACTGATGAATCAGTTCTCACCTTGCCCTCAGGAAATATTAGTGAAAGCCAATCGAGGGTGAGGTCCAAGATGAGCGGAACTGTTGTTTGTATGTGCAAAATATGCTGTCGAAAACCCATTGGGCTGTGGAGTCGGCAACGCCGCACGGTCCGCAGTAATGTTCGCGCTGTGACAAACCACCAGACTAAACTTGATAAGGAGATCATACATACCGTCCAGTAATCTTTGCATTCGCAGATAAATGCTCCTTCTACGCCTTCGCATTTTCTCGTTCCGCGGACGTTACAATCGAGGCATGACGGTCTCTCCTTCCTGTTTGATGGGGTCTCCACCTCGTTGTCCGTGTCTGATAATATGAAAATATGCTGAAGTATATTTACATACAATCAGGAGAATAAGTTGAAGTATCTTTAATTGGTTTTTCTTTCACGGGCATTATAGCAAAATTCCGCTGTGAAATGCAAGTCTACTGCATGAATGGTTTGGTATCGTTGGTTAATGTCTCTTGACGGTCCTGAGCTTTCTACTTTGTTACATAGAAAGTTTATGAAATGACACCGATGAGCATACGTACCCCGATGAGCATACGTACCTTTCTCAGAGCAAGTGATCTTTGAGGGATGAGGACTCCACTTCCCTAGCTTCTCGCAGTTTACTTCTACAGCTTGACCGGTCGTACTGTTCAGGCACGGTATACTGGAAACAGTTTATTGAGGCAGTATTGTCATAATCTATGAACAGCGATCCGAAGGCAAAGTACTTCCTCTTTGTGAAGAAACTAAATCATTGAGCCCTTTCAGTGAAAGTGAGGATAAAAGAACTATGAAGAACGGAAAAGTCTTGGGCGAAAATCGTATGCAATATATTTTTATATTTATATAAATTGCATCCACATAGTCAGATATGAAATTCTAATGCAGAGGTTAAAATATTTGAAAGAGACAAAGGAACACCAAGCTCATCAGCTTCGACCCACCAGGCACACAAACACTGTGTGAATCGCCAGATAAAGTTCGTGAGTGAACGTGGAGTTACTGATAACAGTGGTGGCTCCAACCTCTAGTGAGGGCCGCAATTCATATAGAGTAACACTTTAACCGCCCGCATCTCGACATTCGACAGTCACAAAATTTAAACAGCTACTACCATCAGGGGCAGGATACATCAACGCAAATCTCTGGGTTTGGGCAGGCGCGGGGCATGCAGGGAAGCGAAATTGGCATGCT
This sequence comes from Aplectana chamaeleonis, assembly GCA_029168955.1. Classification (NCBI taxonomy): domain Eukaryota; kingdom Metazoa; phylum Nematoda; class Chromadorea; order Rhabditida; family Cosmocercidae; genus Aplectana; species Aplectana chamaeleonis. Next base: position 124,228 of record JAPDOI010001725.1, read on the forward strand.
AAGCCACCGGGGCAGGGGCAAGATCAGTGCCCCCAACTGGCCCAGGTAAGAGGTTGGGGCAGCGTCTGCCCCGGCTGGGCAAGAAGGAGAAACGTTGCAGAAATAGACTTGTTATCACTTTCGTCGACATTATTCTTTCATTCAACTTCAGGAAAAAATTTGTTTACCTACATATAATTGTTACTTCTAGGAAGATTGATTGCATTCTTGACTGATTTTCGTCACATATCATCCTTTTTAGAAGTTTCTTCCCTTTTATTGAAGAAATTCCATGATATTAATCCTATTTTCGTTCAACATTAGGCTTCCGTATCCTATGCGCTATTGCTTGATGTACTACAGTTTCAGTATTCTGAAAAAAAATCCTAAAAAACGAAATCTAAAAAATTTGTGTTCGAGAATTGGCCCACAGTATACCGGAAGGAGTGAGCTTCGAGACACGTAAAAATCACACATTGTTTGGGTTGCATCCGTACTGCCGGCTGAATTTAGTTTTTTTTCTTCTAAATTCGTCCGGTACATCCTTTGTATTCCGAAATTTAGGTATAACAAATTTGCTTTTTATGTGTTCGTATAAAAAAGGTTTGATCGAGGTAGATATGTAAGTTTTTGTCCCGCAATATTTCGATTGGATAAAGCGGATTTTTTTCTAAAATCTTTGTGTGGAAATGTTCACCGAAACTCTCGATTTCTGTACGTTTGCTATATTATTTTCTTCTATATTGGTTTTTGCAGGAAACCCGCCTCAAGGATAGACCCGTCATCAGCGTCGGAGAGTACACCATCTACTGCGGTAACGCTGACGATAGGAGAGTGGGAGGCTGTGCAATAGCTGTAAGGAAGGATTTCAATGGTATGGTCAAGGATTTCGGCTCAACGTCGTGTCGGAATGCATTCGTACGACTGCGGGATCACAGAGGATTCAATCTGTGGATAGTGAGTGCTCATGCGCCCACTGAAACCGCCGAAGACAATTCGAAGGATGCGTTTTATGAGGAACTCAATACGTTGCTGGCCAGGATACCTTGTCAACATGCTGTTGTCGTGGGGATTGACGCAAATGCGAAGATGGGACTTGATCAGGAATCCGAAGTACTCGGTAAATGGTTCTACCCAGTGGAGCAAACATCGGACAATGGCTACCGCCTTGTCAACTTTGTGAACGCAGTGGTCTGATTATTGCATCGACATTCAAGAGGAATCATCGCCGCCATCAGCTTACGTGGCAGGGACCAACCCGGCTATCTCCAGAAGAGCAGCGGAAGCGGAAGATGACAACTTTGAAACTACAGCTTGACTATGTCCTGACGAGGAATATTCCAGTATCGGACATTCGAAGATCTAGAGCTGTGTGGGATGTCGCATTCGATTCGGATCACCGTCCTGTTCTGTTGAACTTCACTGCGAGGATTCATAAGAGGAAGCGAGGGGCTCAGCCTCTCCAGAGGATTGACATGACAAGTCTCAGAGATGAAGAGTGCAGAAGGAATTTCCGACAACGCGTTTCTATTCAAATCGGAGTACGGACTAAGAAGAAACTTTGCGACGCGGATTCTTTTGTCAAGTGCATCCAGGACGCTTCGAAAGAGGCACTCCCGGTTGTACAGCCTAAGAAGAAGTTCGCCTACGTCTCAGAAGAAACAACATCTACCTACAACAGAGCATGTGCTCTCCGAACTGCAGGAAACTTCGTGGAGGAGAAGCGTCTGAGGAGGAAGTTGCGTCGGCAGCTTCAAAGTGACCGCGAACGAGAGTGGACGTGTAGAGCTAAGGAGTTCGAGAAGGCTTGGGAGAAGAAGAATCCGAAGAAAGCCTACACGTTGCTGCGACAGTATAGCGGGAAGATGAAGAGATGTTCTCCTGTCTTGAACACTACCAATGGAGTTGCAGTTGGTGATGCGACGCTGCCAATATTGAAGGATTACTTCAGTTCACTAATGAATCGTCCAGCGCCATCAGTACCTGAGCTCCCGCATGTTCAGAGAGCACATTACGATGTCAGTGAGGAACCGCCGACTGAGTCTGAAGTTTTGGATTGTGTCCGGAAAATGAAGAATGGAAAGGCAGGTGGAGATGACAACATCACTGCTGAAATGCTGAAAGCTCTTCCTCCGTCTGGGATTCGTGAAATGACCAACACCATCCGTCCCATATGGATGAGCGAAAGGATACCCGATTCGTGGAGACATGCGATCATCGTACCTCTTCACAAGAAGCTATCCGTCACGGATCCTAAGAACTACAGAGGAATCTCTCTACTTCGTGTCATGTACAAGGTTTTAGAACGTATCATTCTCGAGCGACTTATCAAACATCGTGAAGGAACGACCAGAGATGAGCAAGCCGGTTTCCGACCTGGAAGATCGACCATCGACCAAGTGTTCGTCGTGAGAAGAGTAATTGAATCGTGGCAGCGTTACTCGAAGCCATTACAGCTTGCTTTTTTGGACTTCGAAGCCGCGTTCGACTCTCCTCATCATGATCGATTGTTCAACGCTCTGCGAGCAGATGCAGTCCCGGAAAAGTATGTTCGGTTAATCGAGGACATAAACAGAGGAACAACAGCAGCAGTTCGTACACCTGTCGGATTTACGTCAGCTTTCGAGGTGAAAACAGGAGTAAGGCAAGGAGCTGAAGCAGGACCTTTTCTTTTCAACTTCGCCGTTGATGACATCATGCGTAGAGTTGCAGAACAGTTTCCTGCGGATGTGATCCTAACACCATCAGGACGCTCCCTTGTCGACCTGGAGTACGCCGACGACATTGTGTTATTTGCTGAAAACAACGCAAAACTGCAAAGGATTGTGAACCTCGTTTTGAAGTATGCCGCAGCCTATGGACTTCGTCTTCGTCCCGACAAATGCAAGCAGATGTGGGTCTCTCAGAGGCCTTCAACGGGAGTTTGTGTGAACGGACAACGTATCGAACTGGTGGACGATTTCTGTTATTTGGGCTGTTTGCTGAAGAACGATGGTAGTTATGCAGCGGATATTCGACAACGGTGTGCGAAAGCTACGTATGCATTCATTCTCTAGCCAAGTGTTTGTGGTCTATCACCATCGCGAAGAAAGTCAAGTTGCACGTCTACTTATCCGCTATTCGCCCTATCATGATGTACGGATCGGTGACGTGGGCAGCACCGAAGACGCAGACGGAAAGGTTGGATTGAACGGAGAGGAAGCTTTTTAGGCGTTTGCTTGGATACTTCTGGCCGCGTTTGTGCCATAACGAAGACCTTCACAAGAAATCGACGCAGTACATCTTGACACGAGGGAGGTGCCAGCATCTCCCAACGCCATCTCAAGCAGCATTGGGAAGTCGACTTCGACTGCTCGGGCATATACTAAGAAGAACGCCGGATCGTCTCGTACAACACGCTTTAAAATGCTTCCAAATCCTGTCTGGAAACGGCCACCTGGGCGTAGGCGAAAGTTCTGGACGGATGTGGTTAAAGAGGATTTAAAGTCACCGGCATCGAAAGACAGTTCAGGCGCGATGTTTCGTTTCGCAGGAAATGGAATAGTGACAGCTGGATGGAATGTGTTCAAATTGTGGCTGAAGACCGTGAAAAATGGACACGGCTGACTACTAGGACGGCACACCTCGGTGAAGATGCGGAATGACCGCGTCAGGCGAAAGCCAACCGATTAAGTCAAGTAAGGCATATATATATATATATATATATATATATATATATATATATATATATATATATATATATATATATATATATATATATATAGTATATATATATATATATATATATATATATATATATATATATATATATATATATATATATATATATATATATATATATATATATATATATATATATATATATATATATATATATATATATATATAATACATCTGTCCAAGCTTCAGCGCATCCAAATGGAGCACTGCGAATCACAACAGGCTGTTCTAAAAACTTCAGTAGAGCACCTTTACGCCGAAGCCTCCTCGCATCCTGCCAAGTAAGGCCATTGCCAACTCCACGCACAACAGCTTTACATAAACATTCTGAAGCAGCTGAATCATCCGTCATGAAGAGTATTAGACCCCGGTGAAAGAGAGAGGTATAAGAAAGCCGTTTGCTGATGCTCCACGAAAATCAATATACAGAGATGGACTAATTCCACAACAAGAACGCTTCCGCTCTTACTTGCGGAGCATACCCACCCGTCAAGGATCACTTGTGCAGCGCCGCCGTAAACCCACCCGAGTCGCCGCCCGAGGTCAGCTAAACGTAGACGGCCCATAAGAGCATTGTATGCTTTGTTTCCCAAAGAAATTCATTTCCGTTTATCGCGCGCGTCTGCGCTCGTACGCTGCGTCTCCTTCTCCCCGCACTTTCTCGCTGCTCCTACCCTCGCTACACAAGACGTTGAATCCAGGGGAAAATTTTTCGTCCCCCGTGAGTACCGCAGCAGCGAGAACAAATCCCCGGCAGGATCGCCTCCAACCGCGACGCACATCCGCCTCGCCGACAGCGCTGGCTTGCGCTTTGCCAATTCCTTTCCCGCCAGCGTATGACTCATCGCCTGGCGGATAATCATTAGCCGGTGGCTCGTATTGATTAAGCGATGTTCATTCATAATAAAGGAATTCAGAAAAAACTAAAACTGCGATGAAGAAATAAACTGAACGGAAGGACGATAAATATGGCCGGAAAATGTGGTGTTAGAGAATTTAAACTTTAGATCAAAATTAGAGAAAATTAGGTGATTAGAGCAATTTTCCGAGGAAACTTTGTTTATACCAACCACGTTCTACCCAGAAAACCAGTGTGCCATGACGAAACTGATCCTTACCCTTCCGTCGACCTGTTACCCCCATGCTTGCCAGCCCACGATCGATGATCGCCGGTGCGCTTCGGCAAAGCGCCAGCCATGCCGTCGAAACGCAATGTGCGTCGCGGTTGCGGGTTGTCCAGCTGGGATTTGTTCTCCTGCTACGAAAATCAGGGGACGAAAATTTTTCCCTGATTCAACGTCTTGTCCCTATACGCAGAAGCACGCGAACAGAGAAAATTTGGCTAAGAACCAGAGAATATATGACACCGGAAGGCCCCCGAAAGCGATTTTTCGCTATATGGACAATCGCAGTTTTGACGAGCATTCAAATCTTAAGCAATTTGGGCGGGTCACCTGCAGGCGACAAGTGATAATCGCGCAGGGACAAAGGTGAATCGAGCCGGGACCAAGTGTTCCCGGTTAGATTATCATCGTCCTGCTTGACGCAACAGCCATTGTCCGCAAATGCGGACCGAAATTTGGCTCCGTGTACAACATTAAGTCATTTATTGATCACATGTGAAAAAATGATGACAAATACAAAATTTGATTTATACCACGTTGACAGCAATAGTATCACCTTTACAAAATTTGTTGAAAAATAGGAATTTCGCTCCATTAAGATTTCCCACAGATAATATCGTTTAGTCAGTGAAGCGTCTTGAGGCCCTATTATTTTGGCTGCCATGGTGTGTTCTCAGAAAAAATCTTAGAAATGACTGGATACACTCAGTCGATACTTTGGATTTTCGTCAAGTGAAATTACGAAATCAACAAGTCTTTTTAGAATGAAAATATCTGTTAGGTAGAAAATGACGTGCGATCCCAAATTGTATATCCACTTAATGAACATCTCCAAAAGTCCGGAAAAATTTCTAAGAGACTGATGGGGAGAATTTTCCCGGCAACCTTGTACCGAACCAAGACCTACGGAGAACTTTCTCCAATTAAAGATTCTCAGTTAACAGTTCTCTTCATTGAAGCGGAATATTGCTGGACGAAAACCTATTTTATAGATCAAACACTTTTTGGCGAGCTTATAAAAACCGATTTCATAACACCTCTCTCAATGCTCAGTGGATCTATCGGACGAACTAAGAAGAAAAAAATAACAAAATGTAGCAAGCGATACGGAAAGAACTCAAAACAGTGAGTGATTGAAATTCACTACTTCCAAAAATGTGGAGCAGTTTTTAAACGAAGTTTTCTAAGATTTTGTTGTTTAGAAGTTATCCATATCTCTCTGACTGTAGTACATCGGGCAGTATCGCAAGGAATACGGTAGCCTAGTGGGGAAAGAAAATGAAAGTAGTACTAAGGAGTTTGACCAACCAAGTCGCTAATAAATTGCTAAAAAGGAGGGTATGTCAATAAAATAAGTCGAGAATGGAATCAATTTTTTTCTAGAAGTAAAATTTTTAGGCTGGTAAGTTTCTTCATGGCGTTTAACAAAGAAATGTCGGAGAAAGTTGCAGCAAGTCCTGAAAATGTTGGTCACCATATCATCGTATAATATTTCTGCAACGTTTCATAACTCTTGCCCCAGCAGGGACAGCCGCTGCCCACGCCTCCTAGCTTGGGCAGTTGGGGGCACTGCCCTTGCCGTTGTTCTGGAGTCATAGCATACCGATTTCGTTGCCTCATGTCTGCCCTAGCCCCATAATTTGCGCTGGCATTTGGAACAGGGATGTGCGGAATTTTCTCTTGAAACAAAAAATTCAGTTTGACAGAAAACAGAAAAATTCTTAAGATTCAATAAATAATGTTCAGCGTATAGTATTTGTGCTTCTTACACCGTTAAACTTTATACTTATTTCTCCCGAAGTAAATGGTTCTTCTGCACAAATTCCAAAACAACAATTGGACACAGGGAGAAATGTAGACTTCCGAAAGAGGCAGATGATATATGCGAAATGCCCCTCTAACCTCCCTTTTCCTGAGACAATAACACTCGATCACTTAACCAGAAGCCAAATAGGTCCAAAGAGTTAATAAATTTAGTCGTAGCGGACTTGCCGTTCTCTGAAGTGCATATTTTCACAATTGATTTAAGGTAATTGCTGGATTGTGCACTGTACTACTCTTCAGTGCGCTAGAGTAACTCGCGTGCCGCGCGGGTATGCCGTGTGAGCATAAATTTCCTCACGCGCCGCTCTCTCCATCATGGCGATTTCGCCTGTAACTCTATAACAGTAACAACAACTTCATCATCACCCCCATCATCAATTTCATTGCCCTGCATCTTATTCAAATTCTGTTTTATCCTGTGCTGGAATGAGTAAAAACACGAACTTGGAATTCGCGTGAATGACACCGTTGGGGCGAAACTTTGCTCCACTCCCCCATACCGGTGACACTGAGCCCGTAGCAAACCCACCGAAAGGTGGAAGCTGATAGCTCCCTCCCCGACGCGAGGTGGTGGCTCACATCGCAAGCGAAGTAGGTGATGGCCACCCTATCCACGTGTGCTTGCTGAGGTGGTGACTTGGCTCGCAGCCGAATGTCACCCACCTCAGTACGCAGCCATGGACCTGAGGTCTGAAAGGGAGCCACGAGCTGCGAGTGGAAAATGGAAATAGCGCACGTATTGCAGAGACACGTAGGGAAGGAGTCAAGTCAGGGGTCGTGCATGACCAAGGTGGTGACGGCGCGGGTAGGAGAACACGATCATTTGACCTTTTCTGACGACGATTGACCATCTCCGTTGAAGCTTAAAGGCACAGTCCAACCTCGTAATGGTTTTCTTGTTTTCCTACCTATCTTGAAAACGGTCTTACGCTGATTTCAACTATGTCTCTGGAATCGTACGAGACCTTCCAGAAACGGAGTTATGGCCCCTCGAAAATTGAGCTACAGAAGCATGGTGGACGAGTGGTTCGAGGCTTGTAACTTCCGTCATTTTCAACGCCAATGTGGTAGGCCATGCGGATACTCTGCATAGCGATAGAGTGACTGATAAGTAAGGGAAGAACGAGGATATTCGATCAAAAATCATCTCTCATGACGCGCCAGTGTTCAGCTCGAAAGTTCGTAAAGGCGCGTGCCAAAGTTGCTTCTCAAGGTGGGCTCCCCAGAGTGGCTTCCTCCTATATCTCAAGCTTGTTCCTGCAGGAAATGAGGAGCTCAAACACTTGGCGGAGTGCTATATAGGGTGGGTCTACTTCGCAATTATGTGGAAATCTCAGATTTTGTCCCTGAGATCGGACTGTGCCTTTAAGTGGAATTCCGAGTTTTGACCTTATCATGCGAAAACTTCCCGCAATCGCTGTGGATTGTGCTTGAGACTGATAACCTTCCCTAACATGAGATAAATATCGGAGGAAAAATCATTATGAAGCCTACAACAATGAAAAACTCTTCAATGAGTGCAGATCATTGCTGCAATGCTGTTGGCCGTCTTTCAAGACGGCATAATCAATTGCCCCTCATCAATGAGCTGTTTATATTTCGCGGGCGCTAATTTCCCCTTCATAGCTTTGCGCTACTTCACTATTTGCTTTGTTTCTGAGTCCTCGAGACTGATTCCTTTTCATAAAAAAGCCGTACTCTGAAGTGATAAGCGTACTGTATGCTATATTCAGTTAGTTTCTTCACTACCAAATTCACGATAAATAATTTGAAGTTAATTTCTGACGAAGTATTTTCACCTTAGAGCAGACCAATTTTTTCGGATGGTTTCATGGTTCAGCTACCTTAAGATCATTTGGGCGACCGCTGAGAGATATTGTGACAAATTCTTCGCGATGAAAAGTCCGAGATCCTGTTCCAGTAGCCTTATCTCTAACTGGCTATGTTCATTTCGATCGAAATGGTACTTTTGTATAGCACCTTTTTCACCACAGAAGCTGTCGGAAATGCACATTCGATAAAGTCACCCCTCCCCCCCCCAAAAAAAAAGAAACTAACACACATACTATGTAACATACCGTAAAACACAGAGCGTGCAGTGCTCAAGAAAATGGTAAAGAAAAACATGAACAGCAGGGAAAGGAGAAAACGTCAGCAGCGGTCAAGCATAGCAGCAGATTTAAATGTCATTATTAATATTCTGGAGAAAAAACAAGTAGAAGGGATTAATGATTATGAGCTTCTATTAGATAAAAATCTGAACGATCGTTTCGGAGAAAAAGAAGAAATTCTAGAAATCTGAGAAATTCCGATAAATATCAAAAATTTCTTATCACTTCTTCGCCCTGGAAACAATCAAGAACAAGCCTACACCACGGGGTTTCTAAAGGTAGCCGAGTTATAATCCAAATTGTTGGATACAGGGGAAATTTTCGTGATAACTTGTGAACGGTTTCTCTGCCTCTGAAATGGCATCGTACTCAAAGACATGGAATATTTCAAAACATCAAGATCTGCTTCTATTTCTAACTCCATTTTAGGTCGATGTTTGCTAGGCGAGTAGCAGCGTGATCATGTACAAACATGGTTCATGAAAGAAAAATTCATAAGCCTCGTAAGAATAGGTATAATTCCAGAACTAAAACTTTACCTGCTTAGTTTCAAAGAAGAGAGAGGAAAATTTTCAACGTCAAAAATCACTCTGATCAAGTTTCGAGTAAACTGCTGACTATTCCAAAAAAAAAACAGAAACCATGAATTTCCTTGCAAACTCGAGATCTTGTTCTTGTGCAACTGCTGAAAACGTGTAAGCAGTAATGGTCGTGAACAGTTTGTAATGAACTTAGCAGAATAGAATGTACTGCAGATGTTAGGAAAACGATTTGCATGGAATGGATTCCTATCTATTGTTTTGTTCATCTCACACCCTTGCTAATGGCGAGAATACCATCTCCAATGTGACTCATGTGACCTATTTTTGCAAATAGAATTGTCTCGTTAAGAAAGGTCGCTCCGACTTGGCGACTATAGGTGGCATCCGGGCACGATGTACCTCAGGTCGGCAGTCATCTTTATGTGGAGGCGGCGGGGGGTTTGCTACGGGCCCTGGAGTATTGTCAGCGTCTGCCTACGTGTAGAAAAAAATTATACTCGAACATCGGGCTAGCCAGGGTACGAGTAGAGAGCGCTAAGTAGTAATGAAACACATTATCGTTATTATTCAATGAAATCGCTCCAGCCGCGAAGCGGCTGGAGAGGTTTGGTTTTGCCTAGACCTTGTGATCACTTCTAATTTTATAAAGTAGTTTATAAAACCATTTAAACAAATTTTCGGCAGATTCCCTTCTGGATATAAGTGAAGGGGTCCAAAAGACACCAGCTCTCAAAATTTGAGCCGAATCCGGTTCTAAAATAACAAAGTTTTGAGGCCGAAAGCTTAGGAAAATTGATGGTGTGCGCCGTAGGCCGTGGGCCGTAGGCCGTAGGTCGTGTAGGCCGTAGGCCGTCACGCTTTTCATTCTTCACTGCTAGTATTCACTGCCAATGGTCACAGGCGGTCAATTTCAGGCAGGCCAGTTGGGGGGGACGCAGGCTGGTGAAAGTGCATCTGGCTTTGATGACGTCATCAGGACGTCATGAAAAGTGCATCTGGCTTTCGATGACGTCATCGGGACGTCATGAAAAGTGCATCTGGCTTCTGATGACGTCATCGGACGTCGCCAAAAGTGCATCTGGCTTTGATGACGTCATCGGGACGTCATGAAAAGTGCATCTGGCTTTGATGACGTCATCGGGACGTCATGAAAGTGCATCTGGCTTCTGATGACGTCATCAGGACGTCATGAAAAGTGCATCTGGTTTCTGATGACGTCATCGGACGTCATGAAAAGTGCATCTGGCTTGATGACGTCATCGGGACGTCATGAAAAGTGCATCTGGCTTTGATGACGTCATCGGGACGTCATGAAAAGTGCATCTGGCTTGTGATGACGCCATCGGGACGTCATGAAAAGTGCATCTGGCTTCTGATGACGTCATCGGGACGTCATGAAAAGTGCATCTGGCTTCTGATGACGTCATCGGGACGTCAGGAAAAGTGCATCTGGCTTCTGATGACGTCATCGGGACGTCATGAAAAGTGCATCTGGCTTCTGATGACGTCAATGGACGTCGTGAAAAGTGCTTCTGGCTTCTGATGACGTCATCGGGGCGTCGTGAAAAGTTCTTCTGGCTTCTGATGACGTCATCGGGACGTCGTGAAAAGTGCATCTGGCTTTGATGACGTCATCGGGACGTCATGAAAAGTGCATCTGGCTTCTGATGACGTCATCGGGACGTCAGGAAAAGTGCATCTGGCTTCTGATGACGTCATCGGGACGTCATGAAAGTGCATCTGGCTTCTGATGACGTCATCGGGACGTCGTGAAAAGTGCTTCTGGCTTCTGATGACGTCATCGGGGCGTCGTGAAAAGTTCTTCTGGCTTCTGATGACGTCATCGGGACGTCGTGAAAAGTGCATCTGGTTTCTGATGACGTCATCGGGACGTCATGAAAGATGCATCTGGCTTCTGATGACGTCATCGGGACGTCATGAAAGTGCATCTGGCTTCCTGATGACGTCATCGGGACGTCAGGGAAAGTGCATCTGGCTTCTGATGACGTCATCGGGACGTCATGAAAAGTGCATCTGGCTTCTGATGACGTCATCGGGACGTCATGAGAAGTGCATCTGGTTCTGATGACGTCATCGGGACGTCATGCAAGTGCATCTGGCTACTGATGACGTCATCGACGTCATGAAAAGTGCATCTGGTTTGATGACGTCATCGGGACGTCAGGAAAAGTGCATCTGGCTTCTGATGACGTCATCGGGACGTCGCGAAAGTGCATCTGGCTTGATGACGTCATCGGGACGTCATGAAAAGTGCATCTGGACTGATGACGTCATCGGGACGTCATGAAAGTGCATCTGGCTTCTGATGACGTCATCGGACGTCGCGAAGTGCATCTGGCTTTGATGACGTCATCGGGACGTCATGAAAGTGCATCTGGCTTCTGATGACGTCATCGGGACGTCATGAAAAGTGCATCTGGCTTCTGATGACGTCATCGGGACGTCAGGAAAGTGCATCTGGTTCTGATGACGTCATCGGGACGTCAGAAAAGTGCATCTGGCTTCTGATGACGTCATCGGGACGTCATGAAAAGTGCATCTGGCTTCTGATGACGTCATCGGGACGTCATGAAAAGTGCATCTGGCTTCTGATGACGTCATCGGGACGTCATGAAAGTGCATCTGGCTTCTGATGACGTCATCGGACGTCATGAAAAGTGCATCTGGCTTCTGATGACGTCATCGGGACGTCATGAGAAGTGCATCTGGCTTCTGATGACGTCATCGGGACGTCATAGAAAGTGCATCTGGCTGATGACGTCATCAGGACGTCAGGAAAAGTGCATCTGGCTTCTGATGACGTCATCGGACGTCAGGAAAAGCGCATCGGTCTGATGACGTCATCGACGTCATGAAAGTGCATCTGGCTTCTGATGACGTCATCGGGACGTCATGAAAAGTGCATCTGGCTTCTGATGACGTCATCGGGACGTCAGAAAAGTGCATCTGGCTGATGACGTCATCGGGACGTCAGGAAAAGTGCATCTGGCTTTGATGACGTCATCGGGACGTCGTGAAAAGTGCATCTGGCTTCTGATGACGTCATCGGGACGTCAGCGAAAAGTGCATCTGGCTTTGATGACGTCATCGGGACGTCATGAAAAGTGCATCTGGCTTCTGATGACGTCATTGGGACGTCAGGAAAAGTGCATCTGGCTTCTGATGACGTCATCGGGACGTCATGAAAAGTGCATCTGGCTTCTGATGACGTCATCGGGACGTCATGAGAAGTGCATCTGGCTTCTGATGACGTCATCGGGACGTCATGAAAAGTGCATCTGGCTTCTGATGACGTCATCGGGACGTCATGAAAGTGCATTCTTTCTGATGACGTCATCGGGACGTTAGGAAAAGTGCATCTGGTTTCTGATGACGTCATCGGGACGTCATGAAAAGTGCATCTGGCTTCTGATGACGTCATCGGGACGTCATGAAAGTGCATCTGGTTTCTGATGACGTCATCGGGACGTCATGAAAGTGCATCTATTCTGATGGCGTCGTCGGGACGTCATGAAAGGTGCATCTGGCTTCTGATGACGCCATCGGACGTCATGAAAAGTGCATCTGGCTTCTGATGACGTCATCGGGACGTCAGAAAAGTGCATCTGGCTTCTGATGACGTCATCGACGTCATGAAAAGTGCATCTGGCTTGATGACGTCATCGGGACGTCGTGAAAAGTGCTTCTGGCTTCTGATGACGTCATCGGGACGTCGTGAAAAGTTCTTCTGGCTTCTGATGACGTCATCGGGACGTCGTGAAAAGTGCATCTGGCTTCTGATGACGTCATCGACGTCAGAAAAGTGCATCTGGCTTTGATGACGTCATCGGGACGTCGCGAAAAGTGCATCTGGCTTCTGATGACGTCATCGGGACGTCATGAAAAGTGCATCTGGCTTCTGATGACGTCATCGGGACGTCAGGAAAAGTGCATCTGGCTTTGATGACGTCATCGGGACGTCATGAAAAGTGCATCTGGCTTCTGATGACGTCATCGGACGTCGTGAAAAGTGCTTCTGGCTTCTGATGACGTCATCGGGGCGTCGAAAAAGTTCTTCTGGTTTGATGACGTCATCGGGACGTCGTGAAAAGTGCATCTGGCTTCTGATGACGTCATCGGGACGTCAGGAAAAGTGCATCTGGCTTTTGATGACGTCATCGGGACGTCAGGAAAGTGCATCTGGTTCTGATGACGTCATCGGGACGTCATGAAAAGTGCATCTGGCTTCTGATGACGTCATCGGACGTCATGAAAAGTGCATCTGGCTTCTGATGACGTCATCGGGACGTCATGAAAAGTGCATCTGGCTTTTCGATGACGTCATCGGGACGTCATGAAAAGTGCATCTGGCTTCTGATGACGTCATCGGGACGTCATGAAAGTGCATCTGGCTTTGATGACGTCATCGACGTCAGGAAAGTGCATCTGGCTTCTGATGACGTCATGGGGACGTCATGAAAGTGCATCTGGTTTTGATGACGTCATCGGGACGTCGTGAAAAGTGCTCTGGCTTCTGATGACGTCATCGGACGTCGTGAAAAGTTCTTCTGGCTTCTGATGACGTCATCGGGACGTCGTGAAAGTGCATCTGGTTTGATGACGTCATCGGGACGTCAGGAAAGTGCATCTGGCTTCTGATGACGTCATCGGGACGTCATGAAAGTGCATCTGGCTGATGACGTCATCGGGACGTCGAAAAGTGCTTCTGGCTTCTGATGACGTCATCGGGGCGTCGTGAAAAGTTCTTCTGGCTTCTGATGACGTCATCGGGACGTCGTGAAAAGTGCATCTGGCTTCTGATGACGTCATCGGGACGTCAGGAAAAGTGCATCTGGCTTCTGATGACGTCATCGGGACGTCAGGAAAGTGCATCTGGCTTCTGATGACGTCATCGGACGTCATGAAAAGTGCATCTGGCTCTGATGACGTCATCGGGACGTCGCGAAAAGTGCATCTGGCTTCTGATGACGTCATCGGGACGTCAGGAAAAGTGCATCTGGCTTCTGATGACGTCATCGGGACGTCATGAAAAGTGCATCTGGCTTTTGATGACGTCATCGGGACGTCATGAAAAGTGCATCAGGTTTTCTGATGACGTCATCGGGACGTCAGGAAAAGTGCATCTGGCTACTGATGACGTCATCGGGACGTCGCGAAAAGTGCATCTGGCTTCTGATGACGTCATCGGGACGTCGTGAAAAGTGCTTCTGGCTTCTGATGACGTCATCGGGGCGTCGAAAAGTTCTTCTGGCTTCTGATGACGTCATCGGACGTCGTGAAAGTGCATCTGGTTTGATGACGTCATCGGGACGTCAGGAAAAGTGCATCTATTCTGATGACGTCATCGGGACGTCAGAAAGTGCATCTGGCTTCTGATGACGTCATCGGGACGTCGCGAAAAGTGCATCTGGCTTCTGATGACGTCATCGGGACGTCGCGAAAAGTGCATCTGATTTCTGATGACGTCATCGACGTCATGAAAAAGTGCATCTGGCTTCTGATGACGTCATCGGGACGTCATGAAAAGTGCATCTGGTTCTGATGACGTCATCGGGACGTCATGAAAAAGTGCATCTGATTTGATGACGTCATCGGACGTCAGGAAAAGTGCATCTGGCTTTGATGACGTCATGGGACGTCATGAAAAGTACATCTGGCTTCTGATGACGTCATCGGGACGTCGAAAGTGTTTCTGGTTCTGATGACGTCATCGGGACGTCGAAAGTTCTTCTGGCTTCTGATGACGTCATCGGGACGTCGTGAAAAAGTGCATCTGGCTTCTGATGACGTCATCGGGACGTCAGGAAAAGTGCATCTGGTTTCTGATGACGTCATCGGGACGTCATGAAAGTGCATCTGGTTCTGATGACGTCATCGGACGTCGAAAGTGCTTCTGGCTTTGATGACGTCATCGGGGCGTCGTGAAAGTTCTTCTGGCTTCTGATGACGTCATCGGGACGTCGTGAAAAGTGCATCTGGTTTGATGACGTCATCGGGACGTCAGGAAAAGTGCATCTGGCTTCTGATGACGTCATCGGGACGTCAGGAAAAGTGCATCTGGTTCTGATGACGTCATCGGGACGTCATGAAAGTGCATCTACTTTGATGACG
Organism: Aplectana chamaeleonis; assembly: GCA_029168955.1. Lineage (NCBI taxonomy): Eukaryota > Metazoa > Nematoda > Chromadorea > Rhabditida > Cosmocercidae > Aplectana > Aplectana chamaeleonis. Next base: position 139,660 of record JAPDOI010001725.1, read on the forward strand.
TCATCGGGACGTCATGAAAAGTGCATCTGGTTTCTGATGACGTCATCGGGACGTCATGAAAGTGCATCTGGCTTCTGATGACGTCATCGGGACGTCATGAAAAGTGCATCTGGCTTTGATGACGTCATCGGGACGTCATGAAAAGTGCATCTGGCTTCTGATGACGTCATCGGGACGTCAGGAAAAGTGCATCTGGCTCTGATGACGTCATGGGGACGTCATGAAAGTGCATCTGGCTTCTGATGACGTCATCGGGACGTCGTGAAAAGTGCTTCTGGTTTGATGACGTCATCGGGACGTCGTGAAAGTTCTTCTGGTTTCTGATGACGTCATCGGGACGTCGTGAAAAGTGCATCTGGCTTCTGATGACGTCATCGGGACGTCAGGAAAAGTGCATCTATTCTGATGACGTCATCGGGACGTCATGAAACGCATCTGGCTTCTGATGACGCCATCGGGACGTCGTGAAAAGTGCTTTCGCTTCTGATGACGTCATCGGGACGTCGAAAGTGCTTGCCCTGATGACGTCATCGGGACGTCGTGAAAGTGCTTCGCTTCTGATGACGTCATCGACGTCGTAAAGGTACCTCGAGTTTCTGATGACGTCATTGGGACGTCGTGAAAAGTGCGGGCCTACTCCCAGACGGGGGCACCAAGATTCAAGTCAGAAATGGAATGAACCACCGATCTATAACGCTATCAATCAAAGTATTTCTACACAACTTCATGAACAACAATGACTGATAGCAGCATCAAGCACCTTTATCAAGGTTTCCATTGATTTTCATGAGAAGTCGTGGGTGCCCCCCCGTCTAGGATAGTCCCAAGAGTGCTTCGGGCTTCTGATGACGTCATCGACATCGTGAGAAGTGCGGGTTTACTCCAGACGGGGCACTCAAGATTCAAGTCAGAAAATGGAATGAACCACCGATCTATAACGCTATCAATCGAATTATTTCTGCAGAACTTCATCAACAACAATGATTGATAGCAGCATCAAACATCTTTTATCAGGTTTTCCATTCATTTTCATGGGAAAATCGTGGGTGACCCTTCCCGTCTAGGATAGTCCCAAAGTGCTTCGTTTGATGACGTCATCGGATCGTCGAAAAGTGCTCTCTGGCTTCTGATGACGTCATCGGACGTCGAAAAGTGCTTGGCTTTACTTATGACGTCATCGGACGTCGTGAAAGTGCTTTAGGCTTCTGATGACGTCATCGGGACGTCGTGAAAAGTGCTTCGGGCTACTGATGACGTCATCGGAACGTCGTAAAGGTACCTCGAGTTTCATTGATGACGTCATTGGACGTCGTGAAAAGTGCGGGCCTACCCACTGAGACGGGGGCACTCAAGATTCAAGTCAGAAATGGAATGAACCACTGATCTATAACGCTATCAATCAAAGTATTTCTACACAACTTCATCAACAACAATGACTGATAGCAGCATCAAGCACCTTTTATCAAGGTTTCCATTCATTTTCATGAGAAAGTCGGTGCCCCCCTCTAGATAGTCCCAAGAGTGCTTCGGGCTTCTGATGACGTCATCGGGACATCATGAGAAGTGCGGGACTATCCTAGACGGGCACTCAAGATTCAAGTCAGAATTGGAATGAACCACCGATCTATAACGCTATCAATCAAAGTATTTCTACACAACTTCATCAACAATAATGACTGATAGCAGCATCAAGCACCTTTTATCAAGGTTTCCATTCATTTTCATGAGAAAGTCGTGGTAGCTCCGTCTAGATAGTCCCAAGAGTGCTTCGGGCTTCTGATGACGTCATCGGGACATCATGAGAAGTGCGGGACTATCCTAGACGGGCACTCAAGATTCAAGTCAGAAATGGAATGAACCACCGATCTATAACGCTATCAATCAAAGTATTTCTACACAACTTCATCAACAACAATGACTGATAGCAGCATCAAGCACCTTTTATCAAGGTTTCCATTCATTTTCATGAGAAAGTCAGGTGCCCCCGTCTGGAGATAGTCCCTAAGAGTGCTTCGGGCTTCTGATGACGTCATCGGGACATCATGAGAAGTGCGGGACTATCCTAGACGGGGCACTCAAGATTCAAGTCAGAAATGGAATGAACCACCGATCTATAACGCTATCAATCAAAGTATTTCTACACAACTTCATCAACAACAATGACTGATAGCAGCATCAAGCACCTTTATCAAGGTTTCCATTCATTTTCATGAGAAAGTCAGTGGTGCCCCTCCGTTCAGGATAGTCCCAAGAGTGCTTCGGGCTTCTGATGACGTCATCGGGACATCGTGAGAAGTGCGGGCCTACTCCAGACGGGGGCACTCAAGATTCAAGTCAGAAATGGAATGAACCACCGATCTATAACGCTATCAATCAAAGTATTTCTACACAACTTCATCAACAACAATGACTGATAGCAGCATCAAGCACCTTTATCAAGGTTTCCATTCATTTTCATGAGAAAGTCGTGGGTGCCTCCCCGTCTAGGATAGTCCCAAGAGTGCTTCGGGCTTCTGATGACGTCATCGGGACATCATGAGAAGTGCGACTATCCTAGACGGGGGCACTCAAGATTCAAGTCAGAAATGGAATGAACCACCGATCTATAACGCTATCAATCGAATTATTTCTGCAGAACTTCGTCAACAACAATGATTGATAGCAGCATCAAACATCTTTTATCAGGTTTTCCATTCATTTTCATGAGAAAATCGTGGGTGACCCCTTCCCCGTCTAGATAGTCCCAAAAGTGCTTTGGCTTCTGATGACGTCATCGGGACGTCGTGAAAAGTGCTTCGGGTTTGATGACGTCATCGGGACGTCGTGAAAAGTGCTTCGGGCTTCTTATGACGTCATCGGGACGTCGAAAGTGCGTTTCGGGCTTGATGACGTCATCGGGACGTCGTGAAAAAGTGCTTCGGGCTTCTGATGACGTCATCGGGACGTCGTAAAGGTACTCGAGTTTCTGATGACGTCATTGGGACGTCGTGAAAAGTGCGGGCCTACCCCAGACGGGGGCACTCAAGATTCAAGTCAGAAATGGAATGAACCACCGATCTATAACGCTATCAATCAAAGTATTTCTACACAACTTCATCAACAACAATGACTGATAGCAGCATCAAGCACCTTTAATCAAGGTTTCCATTCATTTTCATGAGAAAGTCGTGGGTACACCCCCCCCGTCTAGGATAGTCCCAAGAGTGCTTCTGGGCTTCTGATGACGTCATCGGGACATCATGAGAGGTGGACTATCCTAGACGGCACTCAAGATTCAAGTCAGAAATGGAATGAACCACCGATCTATAACGCTATCAATCGAATTATTTCTACAGAACTTCATCAACAACAATGATTGATAGCAGCATCAAACATCTTTTATCAGGTTTTCCATTCATTTTCATGGGAAAATCGTGGGTGACCCCCCGTCTAGGATAGTCCCAAGAGTGCTTCGGGCTTCTGATGACGTCATCGGGACATCATGAGAGTGCGGGATTATCCTAGACGGGGGCACTAAGATTCAAGTCAGAAATGGAATGAACCACCGATCTATAACGCTATCAATCGAATTATTTCTGCAGAACTTCATCAACAACAATGATTGATAGCAGCATCAAACATCTTTATCAGGTTTTCCATTCATTTTCATGGGAAAATCGTGGGTGACCCTTCCCGTCTAGGATAGTCCCAAAAGTGCTGGTTCTGATGACGTCATCGGGACGTCGAAAAGTGCTTCGGCTTCTGATGACGTCATCGGGACGTCGTGAAAAGTGCTTCGGGCTTCTATGACGTCATCGGGACGTCATGAAAGTGCTTCGGGCTTCTGATGACGTCATCGGGACGTCGAAAGTGCTTGGCTTCTGATGACGTCATCGGGACGTCGTAAAGGCACCTCGATTTCTGATGACGTCATTGGGACGTCGTGAAAGTGCGGGCCTACCCCAGACGGGGGCACTCAAGATTCAAGTCAGAAATGGAATGAACCACCGATCTATAACGCTATCAATCAAAGTATTTCTGCACAACTTCATCAACAACAATGACTGATAGCAGCATCAAACATCTTTTATCAGGTTTTCCATTCATTTTCATGGGAAAATCGTGGTGACCCCCCGTCTAGATAGTCCCAAGAGTGCTTCGGGCTTCTGATGACGTCATCGACATCAGTGAGAAGTGCGGGACTATCCTAGACGGGGGCACTCAAGATTCAAGTCAGAAATGGAATGAACCACCGATCTATAACGCTATCAATCGAATTATTTCTACAGAACTTCATCAACAACAATGATTGATAGCAGCATCAAACATCTTATCAGGTTTTCCATTCATTTTCATGGGAAAATCGTGGGTGACCCTTCCCGTCTAGGATAGTCCCAAAAGTGCTTCGGGCTTCTGATGACGTCATCGGGACGTCGTGAAAAGTGCTTCTGAGCTTCTGATGAAGTCATCGGGACGTCGTGGAAACCCGGATAGTGGGCAGGTGTTCGGGAGCCGTGGCTGCTCATCCGAAAAGTTGTGAAGACCACCCTGCAGAGTGAGCAGGAGCCCAGACTCGATGCTAGCCATCCGAGAAATTATGCCCTGAATTCGCGCAGGAGAACACCTTGCAAAACTTTTGTAAAAGTGTAAGGATGACAAGCATAGCAAGCAGAAAGTTTGAGATGTTATGTGAGTCATGTCAGGTCATGTTGCCAGGCTGCTTTTCAGTTTCGTAAGGTCATTCACACAACCCCATTTTGAGTGCTCCCTCTTCCTTCTTCACCAGCCTACTGATTTTTTCTGCAATAAATGGTATATGCTTGCTTATTAGCATCCAAATTCAAAAACAAATTGTTAGAACTATCTCCATTCGCAGCTCAGCAGAGCTTTTTCATATCAGATTCATGGAATCGAAGCGGCTGTTCTGCGAAGGAACGGGGCAACGGATACGAAATAATGAGTATGTAAAACTGCTTTGTTCCACTGATGTGAAAGTGTCCAGATGGAATGGAAGGTAGTTTCTGACTGTCCCGGTTTTAAGTTAGTTTCATTTGAAAGCGAAGAACTGCAGGCAGATTCTGCATCCGGCTGTAGGCCAGCAGGCTTTCGCGATTATCGACCGGGCTGGCTATTGCCTGGGCGACCAACTATAACCGGGGCCTAAGGTCCCTGTCAGAGTTGGTTGAGAAAATCACAGTGGCCGACCCGTTCGATACGTATGAAAAACATGGAAGGTGCAAATAACACCCGGTGTAGCCAGATGTGGCTGACGCGATCAATATGAATGAATTATGTGGAAACGATATCATGGATATCATTCATTTCTTAGCTAATATCATGTGAACATCGGTCTTGTCAGCCGCATCGAGACAAGCACGCTCGTGCGGATCATTTTTTGCGCAGGGCTACCGTAACCCTCCTTAAAATTTTTTCCAAGCGTCAGCATGGTTATGAGCACATCTTAAAAAAAAACATGTTTGCACAATTTCGACCTCCTCAGCCACTCCCCAGTGGCTTCTCGAGGAGAGCGGTGTGTGAATGAATGCATACCGCTCCTCCGCTCTTTTATACCCCGCATGTTATGAGCGTGTGTTTACATTCGTTATCATGTTTTGTTCAAGAATGGTTACGGTAGCCCTGCGGAAAAGTGATCGGCATGGGCGCGCTTTTTCACATCGAGTGATTTTTCTGAGATAGTTTTACAACAGTTTGGTTCATTGATTCTTGTGACTACAGAAAGAGGACTGATCCAGTGGGGAGATGAAGAGGTCTTTGTTCGAAATTCTTGCACGGGATATTACAGCGTAATATCAAGAAAAAGTGAACAATTCTGTAAAAAAAGGGTCTCCCAAGCAGAAGTGGTTTGGTTAGCGTTACAAATGCTTCAACAAAAAGGGAACAATAGGAATACGGAATGAGGAGAGTCGACGAAAAATGAACAATATCCTCCAAGAACTCTTTTCTTTTTCGAAACTTCCAAACAGCGGAAACAAAACGTTGTGGTATTTTACGAGGAAGAATTTAATGGTTTCCTAAAACAATTTAACATCATCTCCTTTTAATGATAGCTATTAGTTTTAAATGCATATATACATATTTTATCGGCACTCACATAATCAAAGTCCTCTATGGAGCCAAAAGCGCTTCCTCATAGAGAACCACAACGGTTTGTTTCCGCTGTTTGGAAGTTTCGAAAAAGAAAAGAGTTCTTGGAGGATATTGTTCATTTTTCGTCGACTCTCCTCATTCCGTATTCCTATTGTTCCCTTTTTGTTGAAGCATTTGTAACGCTAACCAAACCACTTCTGCTTGGGAGACCCCTTTTTTACAGAATTTGAGTTTTAGCTTTACTACCGTCAGGCATGCCTTCTTAGAATATCGTCAATGGTAAATCTCGGGAAAAGGTAACCACTATAAGATAAAGATGAATTCTCGGCTTCCCTAATGCCTACTTAGATACGCATCGCATTTGACGTCTATTTCATAGAGGCTTCATGCTTTTCAGGCCTGTACATACGGGGGTCAGTCGATTTCCCAGTCAGATCCTTCTCTCCTTACTAGAATCTCGTATCAATTCGAGGACTCCGTAGAGTTAGTAGATCTTTATTGATCTGAGGCGAGGATCGAAGCCGCAGACGTGTCGAGCTGAATGCAGCAGCGCTCTCCCTGCCACTACACCCTGCTCGGGCAAGCAACTATCTTAACGAGATAGACATGTTGATGCTACTTATAGGGAACAGCAGAGAATCGCGGAAGAGGGCTTTTTCAAACTCACATATATGTAAGTTTCCCGTCTATGAGGTCGGGCATTTGTCTCTTTTAACTAAATTTTTCCACAAGTCGAGGTAATGCCACGATTTTTTTTTCTCTATTTTCTGCCGAATTTCGCCTTGTTTTTACAGAAAAACAGAAAAAAATGGGCCAAAAATGGGGGCAGAAAACAGAAAATACCGCACATCCCTAGGATTTGGGAGCTATTCATAGAACGGGGTAATCCCCCATAAACAACATGTCGTAATTCACATCATTCGAGGCGAGAGCGGCGCGTGCGTCGCCCTCTGGCCTCCGTCTGCCCTACGCCCTTCTCGTCACTGTCCCTTAACCTCCGCTTTCCGCACCAGCACGCGTGGGGAACCAAATGAATTTCGCCCTCGTAATAGGCTCCTGTGGTACTTTTTTCGCAAACAACCGGCAATCAGCGCTGATATTCATTACTCTTCGGTAAAATTGGCTGATCGCTCAAAGCAAACATCATCGACTTTACCAAGTTGGCAGAGGAAGTCTGAGTAGCGGCTAGTCCTGCAAACGAAAGCTCGCATTCAATCGGCTCAATGCGCAGGCGTTTGTTTCAGTATCGATCATTTTCTCGTCTATCGAGTTTCGTGAGTGGTACTAGCCTTCCAATGCCGAATCGAGTACTCTTTTCTCTGGCAAACGGGGCAGCAGGAAGGAACGCGCAGGGCAGGTTCACGGTTCGGGCCCCACCCTTGCTAGTGGAAAAGGGGCGTGTTTGGGGCGGATCCTCCGTCCGTGCTCCGTCCGTTCAAAGCAGTACACTTCAGATTTGTTGTCATCTGAAGTGTCACTTCAAATTTGTTGTCATTCATTTTCCGCATGCCCACATCATGTACGCTACACTAGCTATTTCGCAAGAATCGTATGTGCTACATTTCAAGTGCTTAGTAATTGTAGAATAGACTTCAAAGGCCTGAGGCGCTTTCGAAGAGTTCGTAATCGAATGCGGTCTCGAAAAACATTGCGATAAGTGTCGTACACCAGTGAGGTTGCTCGTAGAGCAGTCTAATAACTTTAAGTCGAACTGTACCTCAGCGTTACGTTTTCGGCGACCGTCATGTTATCCGTCAGTGGAATCGCGAGTACGGAACTTAGACCGTAGAAGTCAAAATCCCTCAGATTGCATTCGAGTTTCCCACCGAACTCTAAAAAAATCAGCGCTTGTAAATGCAATTTCAACGAATGGTCCTGAAAACATTTGTTGCAGGATCGTAGCATATTTGCAAATATAACAGCCCTATTTTGATGAGTGAAGCCATATTTTCTTTTGACTTGAACCTTACAAAGTACATGTGACGACACTTGTGATGTAATTTATTTTTTTCAAATGAGGAAAGCCCCAATTCCCCATGTACTAGCTACGGCTGAAAGTCGTAAGGAATCATTGAAAACTGAGTAGACCTGTATACACGATGCTGATAAGTTAGGGGAAATTCGTTGTCTTTGAAATCCAAATACCGGTTATCGGGCCAACGTTATTTTGAACAAGAAGTCATACCAGAACCATAAAAATACATTCACACAGAATCGGTTGCAATAAATGCTCGAAATTGACTCCGAGACGTTTGCAAGGTGACGTTACAATGCTGTACTTGTTGGCCTTCGCACTACATATGACACCGTAGCTTCGTCGCAGCCACACACGCCAATTAATTAAAGCGCATTCACGGTTGCGTATTCCTTTGAGAAAGTCCAAGTATGTATCAAAATGAGTGGTCTATCGAATCAAAATCCAGCTATTTCGAGCGCAGAATATTTTTGCTCCAAAAGTCGGGAAACGCCTCAAGGCACCCAGCTATGGTTGCTCAAGGCAGATTATAGTCAGTCCGATCCTTTTTAGAAAACTAAATTTGTATTGACCTAAATGTGGTCCCTCACGGTCTGCAGCCTGTCGTACAAAACCCGCTACCGAAACCCAAGCGATAAGTCTTAATGCCACTCTTAACGGATGGAGCCCACTCTGTGGTGTGGCGGCTTTTAGGAGTGAAACAGTAAGAGAGTGTGGCAAACTCCACATCGACGTTCTTCGAAAGCGCTCTTTGTCAATATTATGGATTCCACGGATCCAACCTCGAGTATTTTTCGCTCGAATGTATTTTGATTGCCTGAATACTATTTTGTGTTTAAGAAATGCCTGGTCCTTCAAGGAGTAAGTGTATTTTGCATGACCGATTTCAACGCCAACGAAATTCTGTGAGTATAGCAGCCACTCTGTACAACCTATTCTCCTGCAAAGAATTCTACCTGCTCAAGGCGCTTAACTTAAACCGCAATTAAGTCAGTCATTGTTCAGCTTTCCTTCCAGAAAATTTGTGAGAATGCAATTTTTTTTTGGTTCGCGTAGAAGCGACAATTTCTACGCATTCACATGGTTGAATAATTTCATGTTTGTTTGGCATTATATCATTTGGGTGATCAGTTAGGCTGTTCCTTCTGCTTTTGCGGTTGAAGTGCTAGTGAGCTGGTGTGAACAGATGCAGCTTATGGGTGAACTGCTGAGGCTGACAATCAAGAGTTCTGCCTCCACTCATGAGCTCGAACGTAATCCAATGCGCTGAGCCTGAACATGAAGCCAGCAGTTTGAGTTTTGCAGAGGTTCGTGGTAAGTCACCGTATTTACTTTAGTGGAAGTA